>CAKNYM010048294.1:110505-162861 GCA_932195095.1 Andricus curvator
ATACCTGGATCATATTACTTTCAGTAAAATACAACACGCAGATTTTTTAAATAATTTTCTTTAAAATGTTTAGAGGTCTCACAGGTCTATTTTTGACCACAAAATTATTTTTTTATTTTAATTGCCACTATTGACGTATTATTCTACTTTTGCATACCTGGATTATATTACTTTCAGTAAAATACAACACGCAGATTTTTAAAATAATTTTCTAAACAATATTTAGAGGTCTCGCAGGCCTACTTTTGGCCAAAAAATGATTATTTTATTTTAATTGCCACTGTTCATGTATTATTCTACTTTGGCGTACCTGGATCATATTACTTTTAGTAAAATACAACACGCAGATTTTTTAAATAATTTTTTTTCAATATTTAGAGGTCTCGCAGGCCTATTTTTGGTCAAAAATTATTATTTTATTTTAATTTCCACTGTTAATGTATTATTCTACTTTGGCATACCTGGATCATATTACTCTTAGTAAAATACAAGATCAGAATTTTTTAAATAATTATAAAAAAATATTTAGGGGCCTCGCAGGCCTATTTTTATTGATATTGCTTTAATTAAATATATTTTCATTTTATTGTTTAAAAAATTAGGAATATCTCTAAATCATTGATTGCTCGGTTTTTACCCGGAAAATGAAATTCCCATTTTTGAAAACTGAGAAAATTACTCCTGGACGAAGCACGGGGGGAACCAATCAGTTTTTAAGTCGAAAACTGGTACAGTAGAAAATAGTGTTACCTCAAAAATCCAGAATGAAAAGCTGGAATTTGCAAAAAAAGCTGCAAAAAGTAGCAATTACCTAGAAAAAAAAAATTCTAGAAGGTCAGAGCGTTCTAGTCTACTTCGAACGTGACATTTCATAACTTTTTTTCCAGACCTGGAGGGCCTTTGGCTTGCTACTTTGTTTAAATAGAGACGTGAGCACTTTTTCACAATTTTTAAGACTCCCAGTGGAGTCTTGCCCTTATTTTGGTTATGCCGCTTAATTAGCAGTGTATGAATCCTATTTTTTTTATTTTAGATTTTAGAAAACTGGCACCCTTAGCAGCTAATAAGATTTTTTTCCTGTGATATGTCTGATTCCACAATTAAAACGTGTGGCAAAAAATTATTAATAATTTATTAAATGCTAAACAATGAATCATTAATTTCTGTTTACACTGATTTAAATTCTTTTATTTTATTCCTGAGCTAAATTAGTTTTTGCAAATTCGAGAATAAAAAGATTTCACATACTTGAAACTAGAGGAAACCTCCCTACAGTGGATAATTATTAATTAAGAGAACAAATAAAAGAAAAAAATCAATTTTAATTTTAATTTGTGAACACGTAGAGTGTCTTAACTATTAATTAAATTTAATTAATTATTTTACATATATTAGTAATTTTAATAAACGATTATCCACTGTAGGTTGCATTATCCACTGTAGAGAGGTTCCCCCTAACTATTTTTTTTTATTTGCTCAATCTTAAGATTTTTTTTTAAACTAGAAGTTTCTTGCTTCAAATGAACATTGAAAATTTGTAATACTTTTTGATTGTTTATTCAGTTTTGCAGAAGTTAATTTAAAAATAAATGTATATTCACCAAAATAACTTGAGTTAAATTCAAAGGAATTTTTTCAAACAAAATCAGGTATTCTACTAACTTTTTTTAGAGTTATAAATATTTTTAATTAATAATTTGTTAAACTTGAATGTTATATTCAAAAAGATTACAAGATTTTTCGGACCCAGTGACCTCCTGAGGAATTTTCATTTTTTCGAATTGAAAATTTTTCCATTTAAATGCTCAAATTTTGAAATCTTCAAATTTAAAATTGAACATTTTCTGAATGCTGATAATAAAAATTTTTTGAATGCTTTATTGAAATGAAAAAATTTTGAAATTTTAATTGCTAAAATTTTAAAATGTTGTGATTTGGTGTCTATCAACTTGAAATTGAAAAATATTCATTTTTAATTTTTTTATCATTAGATCTTCACTTTTGAAATTATTAAATGTAAAAAAATGTTAATTTGGAAATGTAAGGCTTTTGAGTTTTAACTTTTAACTTTTAATATTGCAAATTTTTATTAGTTTTTTTTGGTTTTTTAATTTTTTAGATTAAAATCTTTTGTCCTGAAAAAATAAAAAAATAAGATAAAATTATTTTCAGATATTTTGAGTTTTCGAGATTTGAAAATGTTAAGTGTTCAATTTTTCATTTTTTTATTTGAAGCTGTTAAATTTTCATACTAAAATTATATGATTTGAAAATTTCGAATTTAAAAATAATGCTAATGTATCAAAGGATAATTTAAAATTAAAGAATTTATTTTGGTGAAAATCTGGAATTTACTATTGTACAATTTTAGTGTTATAAACCAATTTTATCAACAAATAAACCATTTTCATTATTTTTCACGGAAAAAGTTATTTTCAATCTTATATTTATATCAAAGAGTTTTTAAAACATACTAAATTCCAGAAAATTATTGACTCTTCACATTTAGTTTTGTTATAAATAATTTAAATTAACAAATAGAATATTTTCATCATTTTTACGAGACAAAAATTGTATTGGTCTCTAATCTGTGTCGAAGTAGCTTAGCATTCTTACTAAAATAAAAAAATATTGTTAACACGTAACGATAAGCATTTTTATAAACAATTTAAATAAACAAATTGAAAATCTTGAACTATTTTTCGCGGAAAAAATTATTCTTCATCTTATTTCTATCAAAATACCTTCTCAAACTTGCCAAAGTCCAGAAAATTGATTAAATTTAACCTTTAAATTCTTTAAAAATTATTTAAGCTGAAGAATAGAAAATTTGTGTATATTATTGCAAATAGCTTATCAGACTTGCTGAAATCCAGAATTTTCTGGATTCTAACAAATCTGATAAGCTATTTTGATACATACAAGATGGAAAATAATTTTTTTCTGAGGAAAAAGTATAAAAATTTTCTATTTGTTAACTTAAATTATTTATAACAAACTCAAATTTTAACATTTAACAATTTTTTGGAGTTCATTATCACGAAGAATTCAATTATATTTATATTTAGGCGCCAATGAATTTTTTCCGCGAAAAAAAAGATGAAAATTTTCAATTTGTTTATTTAAATTATTTATAACAATGCTGAATGTTGAGTTTTTACAATATTCTGCAGTTTCGTAAGACTAATAAGCTACTTTGATACATATGCATTTTTTTTTCATTTTTTTGAGAAAAGGAAGAAAAGTTTCTATTTGTTAACTTAAATTATTTATAATCAAGCTAAATGTTAAGTGATAATAATTTCCTGTAGGTTAGTAAGTTTAAGAAGCTACTATGACACGTATTAGATGACAAAGAATTTCTTGTGAAAAAATGAAAAAAGTATAAGGGCAACCTTTCTACAGTGGATAATGCAGCCCACAGTGGATAATAATTAAAAATACTAATGTATGTAAAATGATTAATTAAATTTAATTGATAGTGAAGATACTATACGCGCTGAAAAATTAAAATTAAAATTAATTATTTTTCTCTTATTTGTGCTTTTAATTAATGATTATCCACTGTAGGTTGCATTATCCACTGTAGGGAAGTTTCCCCTAAACATGGTTTATCTGAAATTATTTTGTTAATTCAAAAAATTTCTCATCAGTGGACAAGTCGATTAAAAATTGTCAAAATTTTAATTTCTTATGTGTATAAAATTTTTTCAAAATTTTTGTTGGTAAAGTTTGTGAAAGTAAATAAACTTATGTGGAAAAAAGTAGGCAAAATTTTTTCATCAAAATATATTATTTTAAAAAAATGACGAAATATGCACTTTTGTTCATTTGTTCCTAAAGTTGCAGAAAAAATGTTTTTATTTTTTGGATTCTCTTTTTAATAAACTAAAGAAACACATACATATTTTTAATTTTGAAACCAATATTTTTGTCTATTTTTTACCGAAGTATTTATTACTTATAACTATTATTTATTTTTACGGATCTTGCTTAAAAATAGCTCATGTTTCAGTATCCATAAAAAATAGAAAAAAATTGTGTTTGAAACTTAAAAGCATCAACGTGTTTCCTTAGTTTATTAAAAAGAGAATCAACAATAAAAAATCGAAATACTATTTTTTTTGCTTCTTTACGTACAAATTAACAAAATTGCATTTTTCGTCATCTTTTTAAACATAAACTTTACCCAAAAAAATTGTTAACAAATTTTTCCATACACAAAAAATTAAAAATTAGAAAATTTTTAAATCGATCTGCCCAATGGTGAGAATTTTTTTAATTGAAAGAAAATTTGTCCACAAAGAAACTTTTCAGGGCGATTAGCAATTTTTTGGTAATTTTTTTTGCCCATCCTAATGTAGAGTATAAAAAAAGCTTTAAATGTCGCTTTTTGACGCTAAAGGTACGTTAAATTTGACGAGACACTTTTTTGAAATGATTATGACATTTCAGAAAAACCAGAAACATACTACTATTATTCGCTGCCCGTACCACGAGTTCACTGTAGCAGCCCTTGGTACAATCGCACCCCCCTTTGAAGTGAGCAGATAATTAATTTTCATTTTGGGTTCGCCCCCCCCCCCCATGTTAATAATCAATTTTCGAAAATTATAACTATTACACCCTCGCCTTGAATTAAACGATTCCGAGTTTGTACCCTCATTAATTAATTTTCCTTAATGATTATTAATTGCAAACAGAACTACTGAAAATCAAAAACTTAAAAAATAAAAAAGGATTGGAACAAGTAAGAAATTAATAAATTGTATCAACTTTTATTATTAATAATCTTTTACTCCAGTGGCGGGAGGGACCCACATATCAAAAGCTCGTGCGGTCTGTGAGACCGCACGACCACGCTTGAAGGTTACGAGAGTAAAATTATTCCTTGGAAAAATTCCTACCAAAAAAATTCGAATTATAATATTTCTCTATTCTAATTTTTTATCTGATATAAAACAGTGAAAATCGAATTTTTTTCTCTTAAAATAAAAAATCCAGTTTTTCAAAAAAGGGAAATGAAATTAGAAATTGTGCTCTTTAAATTTTTTTCATATCCGATTCGTTTTCTTTAACAAATTGATTTTTTTCAAAAACGGCTGAGATTTTTTTTATCAAAAACAAGATAAAAATGATTAGTGTTTGCCATTTTCGGATGAAGTCATTTTTAACGGAACCGTGTTCCGGTTGACATAATTTTGCTGAATTTTCAAAATTCCGATTGTAGAAAAATACAAAAAAAAATCATTACTGAAACAGAAATGTCCGGAAAACGAAAATTCCTGAAAGAAAATGAAACTACCGAAAATATTTGTCCCGGAAATGATGATTTTTCGAAATTAATAAATCCGAATTTTAAAATTCTCGAAAATAATAAATTGCCGAATTTTTAAATTCCTACAAAAAAATGTAATATCTTTTTTTTTGGGAATTTTAATTTTTTGGAATATTTCTGTTTCATAATTTACAAATTGAAAGCCATGGTTGAATTTTGATCAAGATTTTAAGACGAATTTGGAATGACTGAAAGACCCTGAAAAATAGGATTCCCGATACTGGTAAATTACCAAATTATAAAATTCCCAAATCTAAACAATTACAAAATTGTTAAATAATAAAATAAAAAATACTAAATAAAATAATATTCTTATTATCTTTATTATTTTTTATTTTATTATTATAGGGAAATAGGGTGTTTTTTACGAAAATAGGGGAATAATAGGGGAATAAATTATTTTCAATAACATTAATGGAGGTACATTACATACATTTTCAACAAAATAATTGTATTTTTTACCAGAAAATATAAATTTTGAACAAAATGTTCGAATTTTCAAAAAAAAAATAACTCAACCAAAAACAACTGCATTTTCAAAGAATTTTGTAGAAAACAGTGGAATTTTCAATCCAAAAAGACAACAGTTAAATTTCGGACCAAAATCGTTAAATTTTCAACCAAATAGTTGAATTTTTAATTAAAAATTATCAATTTGCAACCAAAAGTGGAAAGTTAAAATTCAATAAAGTATTTTTCAAAACGAATTTTCAACTAAATAGTTAAATCTCAAGCAAATAAAATTAATTTTTAAAAAAGTATTTCAACTATCAAACAATAAAAAAAAAATTTTAATTAAAATAAAAAAAAATATAAAAAACATTTTTTTTTAATCAACAAAATTAAATTAATTTATTAATAATAAAAAAATGTAATTCAATAGTAAAATATCGATAAAGAAATATGACTTTTTAACAAAATAGTTGAAATGTCTACCAAAAAACATGAATTTTCAACCAAATGGTTGAATTTTTAACTAAAAACGATCAATTTTTGAACCAAACATGGAATGCTAAAATTTTAAGTGCAAAATATTATTTTCTAAAACGAATTTTCAACAAATTATTTTAATTCTCAACTAATAAAATGAATTTTTTAATAAAAAGTTTGATTATCAACCAATAAAAAAATTGTAATTTAAATTTAAAAAATATAAAAAAAATTTTAATAACATTAGTTAATAAATCAATTAAAATTTTAAAAATTGAATTTAAAAGCAAAATTTCGATGAATAAATATGAATTCTGAACCAAATGGTCGAATTTAAAAAAAAAACGAAGTTGAACCAAGAACAGAAAAAACTAAATAATTGAATTTTCATGCCAAAAATACGATTTTTTTTGAGAAGATAGTCGAAAAAAATGGAATAGTTAAATTTTTAGTTAAAAAAATTATTTTTCCAAACGAATTTTTAACAAAATAGTTCGACTAAAACCCAATACAAAAATTGAATTAAAGCAAAAAAATATAAATTTTTTTTAAATGGAAAAAATTAAATTATGTAACTGATTAAAATTTTTTTTTAACTAAATTTAAATGTAAGATTTTGATAACAAAATATGAATTTTCAACAAAATATTTGAATTTTCAACAAAATAATTAAATTTTCAACCAAATAGTAAAATTTGTAATCAAAAGAGATGAATTCTAAAACAAAAATACACTAGATCCAATAAAATTTTTGATCAAATAAATTTTTTTTCAATTTAAAAAAATATAACTTTCAAACGAATATAGTTGAATTTTCTTATTGGGTTATATTAATTCAATTCGCATATAACGGGAAATCGAGAAAAAGGGGAAATTTCTTTAAAATAGAGAAAAAAAAGAGGAATTCTTTTTAAAAATCGGAAAATTTTAAATTGTCAGCAATTTTATAATTTTGGGAATTTTGTATTGTTTTCTTTTCTTTCTCGCGAATTTTTCAATGTCGGCCATTTTATTTTTTGGAATTTTTCAGTCCAACGAATTTCAGAAAATCGTGAAAACAATCCTTCAAAAAATATTTCTGAATTTAAGTTAATTATTTTCAGTAGTTTCAACCTCGAGGTAAAACATATTGTAAATAATTTTGCAGTTTTTTTTGCCTTGAGGAAAGTTTTGGAAAATATCTCAATAGCAAAAAAAAATGATATAAAAAATATAATACTAAAAAATATCTAAAGGGTCAGTTACAGATCCTCGATAGAAGAAAGGAGTCTAGCCAAGTGGTGAAAAAGTCTCCAAATAAAAACTGATCACAGTGTCTGTAAAAGAGAGGAAACGAGAGTAATTAACCAAGCTTGCGTTCTTCATCTTCCTAATAAATCATTTTCATAAGTACTAATAAGTAGTATAGCAACGCGGCTACGTGAGCACTTTCCGACCGATCGCGGTTCTGTTTCATGCTGACTTACCGACAGTAGATAATTACCATCGGTCGGTAAGTGCCGCCGTAGCCGCTATACTACCAAATCCTACTCTAATAAAAATCTCCAGTTTAAAACAGTGTGAAAAATCCAATATCCGTTATTATGCATGGAAAATAAACAGATTTCATTTCCAGCTAGAAAATAAAAAGAAATCAATCGTTTGCGTGATTTCGTTTTTAAATTCTTCAATGTTCTTTTTCAAGTGCCCTGAAATTAATGCATTTATAAGCGTCAGTGGATTGTTAGTGACGTTCTAAAAATCTGCAACTTTTTTGCAATAATTTACTTTTCTTATTATTCTAATGTAAATTGTACATGAGATTTTTGGAACGTATTTTTTTTTAGTAAAAATCTTATCTTTTAATTTTTTCTTTTTTCAGCTCACGTCTACTAGGGATTTGACGTCACCCTTCATGGAACGCGTGGAATATAAAAAACGATACAAAATCATGTAAAAAAAAATGAAGAACTTTTCACCATCATCCATCCTGAACCATTTTTTCCTCACAGTCACAGTCGCCAACGGAATTTTATTTATTAACATTTTCTTCAAAAGAATACGTCATTGCTATTTGAAAATAAAATCACAGGCAAAATTTTATTAAACGAGGTTCCTTTGTTTCAACCTTTCCCCAATAGCGAAAACTTCAATATGGATTTCGTAATTTATGAATTTTTTGCAATTAAATTTAACTTTTAAATCTTTTATGGTTTAACTTATAGAAAGAAAAATGTAAACAATCAAATTTTTCGAAATTTAAAAGAAAGAAAAAAAGCTTGGTATAAAGTTTAGGATTCGAAAACCTTCAATAAAAAAGTCCAAAATTTTGGGTTTCTCATTTCTACTTTGATTTTTTTAGAGCCGCTGGTTCAAAATACGGCAACGCTGAAAATTAAAGAATTTCAAATAAAAAACATTGGAGAATCAACAATCAACAGGATAATTATTATATAATATTATTTATATTTTATTTTTATTATTTATATTTTTTTATATATTATTATTATTATTATAATTATTATTATTATAAGAATTTTGAACTTAAAAAAGATCAATTTTCAACCAAATAGTTAAACATAGAATAGTTAAATTTTCAGTAAAAAAAATGAATTTTCCACCTAAAAAAACACAACAAATTTGCAACCAAAGTGATGAATTTTCAAGTAAAATGAACAGCCTTTAACTGAAATAGATGAATTTTAAATCAAAAAGGTGAATTTGAAACAAAAGAGTTTAAAAGTCGTTTTATTTTCAACTAAAATTATTAACTAATTAAAAATATTTAACTGAAATACTTGAATTTTACAACAATAAGATTAATTTCTAATGAAAAAGATGATTTTTGAACAAAATAGATGAATTTTTAACGAAATAGTTGAATTTTGACGTAAAAAAAAAAATTTTGACCAAATAGTTAAATTTTCAACTAAAAAAGGCCAATTTTCAAACAAAAATGGAATCGTTGAATTTTCATTTGAAAAAAAAATTAATTTTCAACCAACCGGATGAATGAAAACTGGAACAGTTGAAGTTTGAACAAAAAAGATTAATTTTCTACTAAAATGATAAAGCTTTAACTAGAATAATTGAATTTTCAACTAAGAATTATTATTTACCAACAAAGACGATTTTTCGACAGTGTACATGAATTCTCAATCAAATAATTGAATTTTCAACTAAAAAAGATAAATTTTCAATCAAATGGTTTAATTAAGAACTAAAAAAAAAGTTTTCCACCATAAATTATGAATTTTCAACTAAAATTATGGTTTAACTTTCAAACAAAAAAAAATGAATTTTCAACTAAAATGATGGATATTTGAATGAAATACTTTAATTTTCAACCAAACAGATGAAGATTAATTTTCTACCAAAAAAGACGTTTTTTCAACACAATACATGAATTTTTAACTAGATACTTGAATTTTCAACCAAACATAGAATAGTTAATCTTTCAATTAAAAAAATCAATTTTCAACCAAAGTGATAATTTTTTAACTAAAATGACCAATCATAATCTTGAATAATTGAATTCTTAAGCAAAAAGATGAATTTAAAACCAACAAGATTAATTTCTCAGGGTGGCGATTCGGCGGACGATTTCAAATTCCCGGTCATTTCCCGGTTTTCCCCGGTCAAGTTTTTCAATTTTCCCGGTCAACTCAAAGTAACATATTTATATTTGCCGCAAAACGCAAAAATTTATTTTAATTTATGACGTTCGTTCTAAACATCTTTTAACACAACAGAACAAAACGTTGCAAAATAAATGAATTTTGAAAAAAATACTTAAATTTTCCACTAAAAAATATCAATTTTTTACAAAAAAATGGAATAGTTAAACTTTCAGTTGAAAAAATTAATTTTCAACAAAAAAAAACGGATCTTCAACAAAATAGTTCAATTTTCAACCAAAGTGATGAATTTTCAAATCAAATTATGAATCTTTATCTGGAATAGTTAAATTTTAAACCAAAAAGATAACTTTTCAACGAAAATGATGAATATTTAACTGGAACACTCGAATTTTCAACCAAAAAGACGAATTTTTAAAGAAGATTACATTTTAAATAAAAAGATTAATTTTCTACCCAAAAATACAATTTTTCAACCAAATACATTAACTTTTAAAGAAAGGTTTGCAGTTTTAATAAAAGAAGACAAATTTTCAACCAAATAGTTAAATTTTGAACTGAAAAAATAATAATTTTCAATCGAAAATGGAATAGTAAAATTTTTAGTTTAAAAAATTATTTGTAAACCAAACATAAGAGTTTTCAACTAAAACAATGAATCTTTAACTGAAATAGTTCAATTTTCAAACCAAAAAATTAATTTTTACTAAAAAAAGATAAATTGTCAACCAAAACTTTAATAATTAAATTTCAAGTTAAAAAAATTAATGTTTAACCAAACAGATGAATTTTCAACAACAGCTATGGAATTTTCAATTGGAATAAGTTAAATTTTCAGTTAAAAAAATTAGTTTCAACAAAAAAAACTAACTTTTAACAACAACGAAAACTAACTTTCAAAATAATAGTTACATTTTCAAACAAAGTGATGAATTTTCAAATAAAATTGTAAATATTTAACTGCAATAGTTGAATTTCAAATCAGAAGGATGAATTTTTAACTGAAATGATGAATCATTAACTAGAATAATTGAATTTTTGACCAAAAAGATTAATTTTCAACCAAGAAGATTAATTTCTACCAAAAAAGACGAATTTTCAACTAACAAAGATAATTTTTCAACCAAAAATTGAATAATCAAATTTTTAGTCAAAAATGAATGTTCAACCAAAGACATGAATTTTGAACTAAAATTATGAAATATTCAACTGAATTAATAGTTACATTTTCAGTTGAAAAAAAAATAATTTTCAACCAAAAAACATCCAAAGAAAAAACAAATTTTTAATCAAACAGCTCATTTTTCAACAAAAGAAATGAATTTTTAATATAACGATGGATTTTCAACTAAAAAAAAATTAATTTTTAACAAAGGGCTTAACTTTCAAACAAATAATTTTATTTCAAACCTAAAAGATGAATTTTCAACTAAAATAATAAATATTTGACTGGAATACTTGAATTTTTAACTGAAAAGAAGAATTGTTAGACAAGAAGATTAACTTTCAAAGAAAAATAAGATAATTTTTTACCAACAAAAAAATCGATTTTTTAACAAAATACATGAGTTTTCATCGGAATAGTTAAATTTTCAATTAAAAAGACAAATTTTTATCCAAATTGTGGAATTCCGAACTTGAAAATTTTAATTTTCAACTCAGAATGGAACAGTTAAATTTTCGTTTAAAGAAATTAATTTTCAACCAAACTGGTGAATTTTCAAATAAAATGATGAATCTTCAACTGAAATGATGATTTTTCAACTAAAATGATTAATCTCTAACTGGAATAAATTAATTTTAAACAAAAAGCAACATTTTTCTATTTAAATAGTTGAATTTTCAAGCAAAAAGATGAATCTTCAACTAGAATAGTTGAATTTTAAACAAAAAGATTAATTTTCAACTAAAAAGATTAATTTCTATCAAAGGAGACGAATTTTCCACAAAATACATGAACTTTAACGAAATAGTTGAATTTTCAACAAACTAATGAATTTTCAATTAAAAGAATGAATCTTCAACTGGAAGTTGAACTCAGAACAAAAAAGATGCATTTTTAAATAACAAGAGTAATTTTCTACCAAAAATAACGATTTTTCAACAAAATACATGAATTTTTAACGAAATACTTGAATTTTCAACTAAAAAAGACGAATTTTTAAGCAAATAGTTGAATTTTGAACTAAAAAAGATCAATTTCAACCAAAAATTACGAATATTCAACAGGAATAGTGGAATTTTTAACAGAAAAGATGAATTTTCAACTAAAAAGTTGAATGCTTAACTAAAATAGTTGAATTTTCAACCAAAAAGATGAATTTTTATATAAGAAGATTAATTTTCTAGCAAAAAGACGATTTTCCAACTATATATATGAATTTAGAACGAAATATTTTAATTTTCAACGAAAAAGATAAATTTTCAACCATATAGTTAAATTTGAACTAAAAAATCAGTTTATAACCGAAATGCAAAAGTTAAATTTTCAGTTTAAAAAATGAATTTTCAACAAACTGATGATTTTTCAACAAAATGATTCTCTAACTGGAATAGTTGAATTTTTAACAAAAAAGATAAATTTACAACAAAAACGATCAATTTTTAATTGGAATAGTTGAATTTTCATGCAAAAAGATGAATCTTCATCTAGAATAGTTGAATTTAAAAAAAAATGAATTTTTAAATAAGAAGATTAATTTTCTACCAAAAAATACGATTTTTCGACTAAATACATGCATTTTCAACGAAATAGTTGAATTTTCAACTAAAAAAGACGAATTTGCAACCATATAGTTGAATTTGAATTAAAACATCAGTTGATAACCAAAAATGGAAAAGTTAAATTTTCAGTTAAAAAATTTCATTTTCAACCAAACTGATAATTTTTCAACTAAAATGATGAATCTCTGACTGGAATAGTTGAATTTTAAACTAAAAAGATGAATTTACAACCAAAGGATAAATTTTTAATTGGAATAGTTGAATTTAAAAAAAAATGAATTTTTAAATAAGAAGATTAATTTTCTACCAAAAAGACGATTTTTCGACAAGTACATGAATTTTCAACGAAATAGTTGAATTTTCAACTAAAAAAGACCAATTTTTAACCAAATAGTTGAATTTGGAACTAAAAAATCAATTTTCAACCGAAAATGGAATAGAATTTCAGATTAAGAAAAAATCAATTTTCAATTATTTTAAATCAAAAAGGTGAATTTGAAACAAGAGTTTAAAAGTCGTTTTATTTTCAACTAAAATTATTAACTAAATAAAAATATTTAACTGAAACACTTGAATTTTACAACAATAAGATTAATTTCTAATGAAAAAGACGATTTAAAAAAAAACATGAATTTTTAACGAAATAGTTGAATTTTGAAGTAAAAGACCAATTTTTTACCAAATAGTTAAATTTTGAACTAAAAAAGGTCAATTTTCATCCAAAAATTGAATAAATAAAAATTCATTTTCAACCAACCGGATGAATTTTCAACTAAAATGATGAATGAAAACTGGAACAGTTGAAGTTTAAACAAAAAAGATTAATTTTCTACTAAAATGATAAATCTTTGACTAGAATAATTGAATTTTCAACTAAGAATTATTTTCTACCACAAAAGACGATTTTTTGACAATATTCATGAATTCTCAATCAAATAATTAAATTTTCAACTAAAAAGGATAAACTTTCAACCAAATGGTTTAATTAAGAACTAAAAACAAGATTAATTTCTACCAAAAAAGACGAATTTTCATCTAAAAAGGACCAATTTTCAACCAAATAGTTAAATTTAAAAATAAAAAAGATCAATTTTCAATCATAAATGGAATAGTGATCTTTAACTGGAATAGTTGAATGTTGAAAAAAAATAAATTTACAACTAAAAAAGTGAATTTTAAGCCAATAAAATTAATGTCTACCAAATAATATGAATTTACAACAAAATACATGAATTTTCAACGAAATAATTCGACTTTTAACTTAACAAGAAAAATTTTCTACTACTCGTACGTAGTTGAATTTTGAACTAAGAAAGATCAATTTTCAACCAAAAAGTTGAATTTAGGAATAAAAAAGATCAATTTTCAATCAAAAATGGAATAGTGATCTTTAACCAAATAGTTGAATTTTGAACTAAAAAAGATAAATTTTCAACCAAAAATGACAAATCTTCAACTGGAATAGCGGAATTTTCAACTAAAAAAGTTGAATTTTCAGCCAAAAAGATGAATTTTTAAATAAGAATATTAATTTTCTAGCCAAAAAGACTATTTTTCAATTATATACATGAATTTTTAACGAAATAGTTGAATTTTCAACGAAAAAGACAAATTTTCAACCATATAGTTAAATTTGAACTAAAAAATCAGTTTATAACCAAAAATAGAGAAGTTAAATTTTCAGTTAAAAAAATTAATTTTCAACCAAACTGATGATTTTTCAACTAAAATTCTCTGACTGGAATAGTTGAATTTTTAACAAACAAGATGAATTTACAAAAAAAAAAAGATAAATTTTTAATAGGAATATTTGAATTTTTAAGCAAAACGATGAATCCTCCACTAGAATAGTTGAATTTTAAACAAAAAAGATTAATTTTTAAATAAGAAGATTAATTTTCTACCAAAAAAGACGATTTTTCAGCTAAATACATGAATTTTGAACTAAAAAAACGAATTTTTAACCAAATAGTAGAATTTTGAACTGAAAAATCAATTTTCAACCGAAAATAGAATAAAATTTCCGTTTAAAAAAAGATTAATTTTAAACCAACCTGATGAATTTTCTATTAAGATGACTGAATATTATACCAACAAAGACGATTCTTCAAAAAAATACATAAACTTCAACGAAATAGCTGAATTTCCAACTTAAAAAAACAACTATTTTTTAACCAAATAGTTAAATTTTCAAGTAAAAAAAGTTCAATTTTCAACCAAAGTGATTGTTATTCAATTTAATATTACAATTTTAAAAAATTAAGCACGCTCTCGACAAAATTTCCAGACAATGCCAGGTTCTCCAGGATTTCCAGGTAGTGGAAAGGGAAAAGATTCATGATTATTAGGGTGGTCCAAAAAATTATTTTTCTGATTTTTTAAAGTCTCACCCCCTCATTTTGTGTCTTTTGGTGAAAGAAAATTTTCCTAATTTTTTGAGATTCTTAAAAAAAGGTTTGGGGCAAATTATATAACAAATCTCATTATACAAATATGAAAAATAGTGCCCTTAAAATAAACATTTTTCCCCTTTTCACTCTTAATAATCCATAAAAAGTTACATTTTCTTTCTTGAAAACTGATTATTAAAAATATTTAATATAAATTTCTTTATATTGAAAAAAAAGCTTTAAAGAAAGAAAATGTAATTTTGTATGGACTATTAAGGGTGAAAAGGGGAAAAATATTTATTTTAAGGACACTATTTTTCACATTTGTATAATAAATTTTTTTATATAATTTGCCACTCAAATTTTCATTTTACTTTCATAAAATTCAGAAAAGACACTTAAAAATTATTTTTTAGTGTCTTCAGGGGTGAGTTTTGGCAAAGTTGGGGGTAAATTAAATCTTTAAAAAAATTTCGGGCCTCATACTGCTCACACGGTAGTTTTACATCATCTTTGTAAATTATTTACGATTCTTTTTAAAATCCAAGGACTTAGTGAATTTTCAACACTTTGGGGTACTTTAAAGGCCGTGCCCTACCTCTAAACATTTTTTTAAATACCAAAAAATTAGGAAATTTTTTTTTACAAAAATACACAAAATGAGGTGAGACTTTAAAAAATCAGAAAAAATAATTTTTTTGGACGACCCTAATGGTTACTAAACGAAGAGGGGTCAAAATTGTGGTTAGAGACCCTGGGACGTTCCCTAATAGGAAATTCTAACGGATTTTCGAATTAAGTAGCAGTCAGCTGATACACAATATACATGTTTATTATCTGCAAGATGTACACCTTAGATTTTTGTCACGGTGCGCCTACTGCGATGAAATCAGTGCCGCACGCCTTAGCTCTATGGTACTTAATTTAAACGGTCTTTTATACGGCAACTTGCTCTAACCGCAGCAGACGTGCCACTTACATATACATATTGCTCGCTTGTAATGCGTGTGTGTGTGTGTGTATCTCTTTGCCCTCTTATCTCTTTGTTTTTTCTTTTTTCATTTTCTTTTACATTTTCTTTTTCTTTTTTTCACGAAGAAGAGAATCACAGAACAATTCCTCCTTCCCCGCCCTGCCAAAGCTGCAAAATTTGCACGGAATGGGCATTCGTCTCCGATTTACATCTTTGGTCACTAGTACATTTCGTTGAAAGCAAAATTGACAGCTCAATTTCACTCAATCAGGTTTCTTCAATTATTAATCTAAATAAACTAAAATTATACACAAAAGGGCAGAAAGTTACTAACTAATCTAAGATCATTAATCTAAGATCAAGTTTCTAGGATAGTATCTGATATCAAGATCAAGTTTGAAGATCAGATCTTTCTCGTTAGTAGTATAGCTGTGAGAGCACGACACAACTTACCGACCGAGCAAGGTTATGCAACATGTTAAGTTACCTTCCGCCGGTAATGCAGATAGCCCATAAAATTTACCGATATCCCTGTTTTACCGGCAGAGTTGCCCCGCCACCGGTAGAGAAACCTGAATTACCTACAGAAGGTAACTTAGCATCGAACAAAACCTTGCTCAGTCGGTAAGTGATGTCGCGCTCTCACCGCTATACTACTCTCGTTTCTAGTTTCTTAAGCTTTCTTGCGAGAATTCGTGAATCTGGGCAAAATCAAAATACGAAACAGGGACGATAAAAGGAAGTAGAAAGAGAAATAAGACGAGAGATAAAATTCTGAAAGAAAAATAAAGACAAAAATAAGAAATAAATAATATATTGAACTTAAAGTTCAGTTTCTCTTTTTCAAAACCACCCTGTGCATATTTTGTCAGACTCTTGGCGTCGTCGACTGTCTAAAATTGAAAATAGTGAATTCATCAAAGCCAACGAAATAATATACAATTCTTAAACAATATTACATACCCTCGAAGCACAATTAGCGATTGGGATCGTACAGAGTAGACAGAGATCTAAATTCTAAGAGTAACAATATTGCATATGCGGAATATTCTTCCCTTCGAGTAAGGGGTCATTCACAAATTACGTAACCAAATTTCGAAGGCTTCTTAAAATCTTAGTTAGCAACATTTTTAAAAACGAACAAAAATAAATCTAAAGATATGATTTAGAGGAAAATCCAGTAGAAATTCAATTTGCTAAGCCAAAAGTGAATTTTAATAATGTTAAAAAATTTTAAAAAGAGTTTTAAACTTTTTATTTGATCTATTTTTGATTGTTTAAAAATGTGTGCAAGAAATTCAGGGCCTAAAATTTTTCAAATTTCGGACCACACATTTTTTATATGCTCCCTCTCCCTCACATGAAGAAGCCGAAAAAGAGGGGAAATAAGGAGATTTTTTACGAAAACAGGGAAATAAAATTATTGTTGCTACTGTATTAAATTCAATTTGAAACGCTTTAAATTCCTAATATTTCAATTTAAAATATTAGATTTTCAACAAAATGGTCGCATTTTTAAATAAAGACTTGAATTTTCAAACAAGAAGATTAATCTTCTACCAAAAAATACAAATTTTCAAGAAAATAATTGAATTTGTAACAAATAATTGAATTTTCAACCCACAAAGATGAATTTCCCACCAAATGGTCAAATTTTGAATTAAATAAGATTAAAATTTAAAACAAAAATTCATTTTTAACCAAGAAAGATGACCTTTATGCCCAAAAAGACGAATTATCAACCAAAAAGAATGACTTTTTAAGAAAATTGGTAAATTTTCAACCAAGGAATAAAGTTTTAAACAAAAAAATAAAAATTTAACAAAAAATATTTCGACTTTCCCATTCTGTAATAATAGGGGAAAAACAAAAGAAAATTCATCTTTTTTGGTTGTAGATTCACCTATTTAGTTGAAAAGTTAAATTAATTTGTTAAAAATTAATTTTTTTTTTTGAGGATTCATTATTTAGTTGAAAATGCATCTCTTTGGTTGAAAATTTAACAATTTCGTTGAAAATTCTTTTTAAACAAATTAATTTGTTTAACTGAAAACTCAACTATTTGGTTAGAAATTCGATTTATCTAAGTATGATTTTTCAATAAAAAAACGTTAATTTTTTACCAAATAATTCAATTTTCAACTAAAAAATATACATTTTCAACCAAATACTTGAATTTTTAACTAATATAGATAATGTTTCGACCAAAAATAAAAAAGTTAAATTTTCAGTTAAAAAATTAATTTTTACTTGAAAAAAAAAACGAATTTTCAACACAATAGTTAAATTTTCCAACCGAAGAGGTGAATCTTACAGAAAACGAATTTTTAAAAAAGTAGTTAAATTTTCCATAAAAAAGAAACGAATTTTGAAAAAAATTCATGAATTTTCAACAACATTATTGAATTTCAAGTCAAAGAGACGAATAATCTACAAAATAGTTGAATTTTCAACTCAAAAATATGATTTTTCAATAGAAAAAGTTAATTTTCTACCAAATAGTTAAATCTTTTTTGGTTGAAAATTCAAGTACTTGCTTGAAAGTTGAACTACTTTGTTAAAAATTTATTTTTTTCGTTGAAAATTAATTCGTTTAACTGATTATTCAACTATTTGGTTAAAAATTCATGTATATTTTTGAAAATTCGTCTTTTTGGTAAAAAATTAATCTCCTTGGTTGAAAATTCAACTATTTGGTGAAAAATTCAATAAAAATAAACAATAAAAAAAATTAATTTTCTACAACATAGATACACTTTCAAAGAAATAGTTGAATTTTATACCCAAATAGTTAAATATTCAACCAAAAATATGAATTTTCAACAAAAAAGATCAATTTTCTATCAAAAAGACGAATTTTTAACAAATGCATCAATTTTCAACCAAACAGTGGAATTTTTAACTAAAAAAGATACATTTTTAACCAAACAGTTAAATTTTTAATTGTAAAAAATCAATTTTCAACCAAAAATGGAATAGTTAATTTTTCAGTTCAAAAAATTAATTTTTACAACAAAAAAACAAATTTTCAACAAAATAATTAAATTCTTAACAAAACAGTCGAATTTTCAACCCGAAAATATGATTTTTTAATAAAAAAAGTTGACTTTCTACCAAATAGTTAAATCTTTTTTAATTGAAAGTTGAACTACTTTGTTAAAAATTCATTTTTTCGCTCGACGATTCATTATTTTATTTAGAAATTCGTTTCTTAATTTAAAATGTATCTTGTTTCACTGAAAATTCAAGTATCTTGTTGAAAATTCGTTTTTTATTTTTGGTATAAATGTAATTCCCTTGGTTGAAAATTGAATTATTTTGTAAAAAAAATTCTTCTATTTGGTCCAAAATGGAATACTCTTGCTTGAAACGTTAGGAATAAACAATGCTTTAAATTGAATTAATTACACTGGCCACATTAATTTGTTTAAAAATAATTAATTCCCCTATTTTCGTGGAAAAATTTCATTTTTCCTGTTTTTAGAGAACTAAATAGTATAAATAAGAATGTTAATAATCCATAGACTAAAGAATAATAATTTAAATAAACATTGAACTTAATTGTTAATACTTTAAAAATATTATGCTCGAAAACTGGGAATATTGCTTAGAAAATAATGTTAATTTTCCACTAACAAGTTTTATTTTATAAAACTAATTTTTGTTAGGGTTCCACATTTATTCAATTAACAGAATTTATATGTACACTTGACGTAATTTGTGGATGACCCCTAAAATCATTCGCAACTCAGGTCGACTTTACTTTACATCGTTGAATATTTTCGCAAACAAGTCCGGTCTAAACCGTATACCTTTCGAAAGATACATTTTATAAAGTAAGCTTAAAACTTCTCTCATAGTCTTATCAAACAATTAACAATAAGCTAGACGAAGTTTTTCCAACCAGAGCTGGCTTTGCCGGGAATAAAGCACTTAGCGATAACAGAAATGGCGATGAAAAGTAGTAATAGTACGTAGAACTGATCAGATTATTTACCAAACGGAAGACTATTGCCTTAAATGTAGATTAATTCAACAGTGCAAATGCAAACAACTTTAAAACTTTGGAAAAATCTGTAAAAAAATATCACTGCTTATATATTTAGAATGAGAATCCACTCGCCTGCGCTTTTCTAATTAGAAAAATACCGCTGAATACTGAAGGCTAAGAATATATCTTTTTCTTTTATTATGTATTATAAAAAAGACGACCTTATTCAAAGAACTTATAGAAAAAAAAAAAAACGCAAAGCGAGCAGAGTATCAGCGAAAGTAAGGAGGTGTAAATATACTGAAAGATCTACGACTATCGAGAGGCGAAATGCTTTTCGGCATGATCAATAATGATAAATACTGAGTACGATGATATCGTCCTTCTGGCAATAACGATTTCAAATATCAACAGAGCATTTCTCAATTTTATGATACCATATTTGTCCTTCAAGATCACGTTCACGTCAAGGTATAAAAAGAATTCTAATAATTGACTTCTAATTATATTTGTCGGTAAATAAATGTCGATTGTCAGTTCATGAATAAAGATCTGTCCCAATTTACTTCGAGATAAATTCCCTTTTGACAATCGAAAAGAAAATTTTTCCTAATCAAATGCTCTGTAGATGCTTGACTCACTTTTATGGCGTTTTCAACACTCGATGATGATTGAATCAGCAGAAATGCGAGTGTATTAATACTAATTAGAATTAATTTACTAACAGACAATAAATAAACGAAACTTGCAAAAATTCCTTTAAGCGTTAATCCTTATTATCTCCTTACCGAGTAAGTTTTGTAATTAAGAAAAAGGTAATTCCATACGTTTGCTTTAACGTTTCTCTGTATTCTGTGTGTATAGATCAGTAGCGTGGCGTTCCGCAGCTGAAAAAAAAAACAAAATTCTAAGATCAAGTTTCTAGGATAGTATCTGGTTTTAAGATTTCAATTTCAGATCTTTCTCGTTAGTAGTATAGCTGTGAGAGCAAGGTTCTGCAGGATACTAAGTTACCTCCCATCGGTAATGCAGATTCATGCACCAATGGCGCAGCCTATTAGTGCAGAGAGCAGCCAGAAAAATTTACCGATATCCCTGTTTTACCGGCAGAGGTGTCCCGCCACCGGTAGAAAAATCTGCATTAAATACGGGAGGTAACTTAGCATGGGTGGTGTTCTAAAGAGTTTAAGTGCTCGGAGAAATTCTCAAGAGCATGAGAATATGCTCGAGAATATGCTCGACCTTTATGTGCTTTGAGAATTTAATGAGCATTTATGAGATTAATAATAATTTAAATTTTTTATTATTTAACATTATTTAAATTTCGCGGGAAAATGTATCGCTTCAAAATGGAAACGGTGCTAAATTTAAATGATAAAAGAAGTCGAAAGTGATAGACAACATATTATTCGGATTAAAAAGTGCCTTACTCAGGGTTGCTAAAATATCCCAATTTCTAAATTCTTCTAGGTATAAAACCAACCATACACCTAGAAGATTAACTATGTCGATGCAAAACAAAAATTTTGTTTCTAAATATATTTTAAACACTTTTTAAGTGTGTTTTCAAGTC
Source organism: Andricus curvator (assembly GCA_932195095.1). Taxonomy (NCBI): domain Eukaryota; kingdom Metazoa; phylum Arthropoda; class Insecta; order Hymenoptera; family Cynipidae; genus Andricus; species Andricus curvator. Next base: position 132,042 of record CAKNYM010048294.1, read on the forward strand.
AAAAAGATAAATTTGCAACCAAAGAAATGAATTTTTAACTAAAATGATCAATCTTCAACCAAAAATATGAATTTTTAACCAAATAGTTAGCTCATTTTCAGCAAAGTACATGCATTTTCATTTAAAAAAATCAATTTTTAAACAAATTAGAATAGTTTAAATGTCAAAAAATAAAGGTTCAACTAAACAAACAAAAAACGAATTTTCAACAAAATAGTTTTTTTTTTCATCCAAAAAAAAATGATTTTGACACCAAAAATAGAAGAATAAAATTTTCAGTTAAGACAATCAATTTTCAACCAAAAAAATTAATTCTCAACAAAATAGTTCAAATTTAAACTGAAAAAGATAAATTTACAAACCAAAAATATATTTCAATTTGTAGTTAGAACAGTAAATTAAAAAAAAAACGAGTTTTCAGCAGAATTAATTAATTTTCAACTAAAAACATAAATTTTCAAGCGAAAATGGAATAGTTATATCTTTCGTTAAAAAATTAATTGTCAACTAAAAAGAAACGAATTTTCAACCAAAGAAATTATTTTTTAATCACAATGATGAATTTTCAACCAAAAATATGAAATTTTGTCCAAATAGTGGATTTTTCAATCCAAAAAACGAATTTTCAACTAAACACTTTTTTTCAATGAAAGAAATGAATTCTTAAAAAGAAAATAGAATAGTTAAATTTTCTACAAAAAATGTAATAGTTAAAGTGAATTTTCAACTAAAATTATGAATCTTCAACTAAAAAAAAATTTAATTTTCAATAAACATGCATTTGAAACTAAAAAGATCAATTTTCTACCAAAAATAAAGTAGGATAATTTTCAGTCAGTAAAATAAATTTCCAAACAAAAAACAAACGAATTTTCAACCAAAGAAATTAATTTTTAACCAAAAATGTGAAATTTCAACTAATGAGAGAGTACACTTTTACAAAAAAAAAGATGGATTTTCAACAAATAGTTGCATTTTAACCAAAAACAGATAAATTTTCAACTAAAAATAGAACAGTTAAATTTTCAGTAAAAAAATTAATTTTCAATCACATTAAAGTGAATTTTCAACGAAATAGTATAATTTTCCACCAATGAGATTAAATTTCTATCAGAAAAGATCAATTTTCGACAAAAAATGGAACAGTTAGATTTCCAGTTTAAAAAATTAATTCTAAATAAGAAAAATCTCATTTTCAACCAAAAAGATCAATTTTCAACAAAAATATGAAATTTTATCCGAATAGTCATTTTTCAATAAAAAAAACGAATTTTCTATAAACAAAAAAAAAAACGAATTTTCAACTAAACAGTTATTTTCAATGAAAGAAATGAATTCTTAACAAAAAAATATAATAGTTAAATTTTCTACTAAACAGTTCATTTTTTAACGAAAAAGATTACATTTCTATCAGAAAAGGTAAATTTTCCACAAAAAATGTAATAGTTAACGTGAATTTGCAACCACAATGATGAATCTTTAACTAAAAAAATTTAATTTTTAACCAAATACATGAATTTTAAACTAAAAAGATAAATTTTCTACCAAAAATAAAGGATAATTATCAGTTAGTAAAATAAACTTTCAACCAAAAAACAAACGAATTTTCAAAAAAACAGTTAAATTTTCAACCAAATAAATGAATTTTTAACCAAACAGATGAAGTTTCAATTAATGAGAGTACTCTTTTACAAAAAAAAGACGGATTTTCAACAAATAGTTGAATTTTAATCTAAAACAGATACATTTTCAACTAAAAATAAAAAGGTTAAATTTTCAGTTAAAAAAATTAATTTTCAACCAAATTAAAGTAAATTTTCAACGAAATAGTATAATTATCAACCAAGAAGATTAAATTTCTATCAAAAAAGATCAATTTTCGACAAAGAAAGGAACAGTTACATTTCCATTTAAAAAAATTAATTCTAAATAAGAAAAAACACATTTTCAACCAATAAGATGAATTTTCTACCAAAATAGATGAATTTTTAAGAAAGTACCTGAACTTTCAACCAAATATTTGAATTTTTTAAAGGAATTTGCAAACAATAATATGAATTATTTACCAAGAAGATTAAATATTCTCCCACAAAATTCGAATTTTCAATAAAATATAGTAATTTTAAACAAAATATTTGAATTTTCAACTTAAGAAGATAAATTTTGAACTATAATAAATATGTACGAGTCAAGTTTTCAGTTAAAATAATTAATTTTCATCTAGAAAACATAATTTTCAACAAAATAATTAAATTTTGAACAAATACAAGGTTTTTCAACTAAAATGATGAATCATCAACCAAATAAATGAATTTTTAACAAATTTGTTCCACTAACAACTAAGTAGCTGAATTTTTCATCAAAGAAGATGAATTGTCAACGAAAAACCTGATATTTTATATTCCAACCAAAAAGGATTTTAATTTTGTAACAAAAATAGTTGAATTCAACCAAAAAAGATTAATTTTCTACAAAACGGTTTGAATCTTCAAGCAAAGCAAATTAATTTTCAACCAAATAGTTGCGATTTTTAACAATAATGATCAAATTAATTTCAACTTTAGTTTATCGAAAAATCCCTAACTCTGTCAGGTTTTCCCTGACATTCCCTGACTTTCTGAAGTTACCTGACCTGTAGCAACTCTATAATTTAAAAAATATATATGCTTTTTTCACTCGAGAATACTTTTGTAAAAATATATGTTTTAATTATGATATATATTTGTTTAAACAACAAATGCTTTAAATTCTCTTAAATGCTCTATAAATGCTCTGTTCGGGCTTAAATGCTAAGCATATTCTCAAGAGCATTTGCTCAACATAAATTCTTGGGCATTTAAAAACTCTACTCGTTAGTAGTATAGCTGTGAGAGCAAGGTTCTGCAGCATGCTAAGTTACCTCCCGCCGGTAATGCAGATTCATGTACCAATGGCGCAGCCTATTAGTGCAGACAGCAGCCCACAACATTTACCGATATCCCTGTTTTACCGGCAGAGGTGTCGCGCCACCGGTAGAGAAATCTGCATTACCTACGAGAGGTAACTTAGCATGGGACAAAACCTTGATCGGTCGGTAAGTGATGCCATGCTCTCACAGCTATACTACTCTCGTTTCTAATTTTTTAAAGCTTGCGGCTCTCGCAGAGTTACGTTTTCTATACGTGTAGTAGTAACAAAAAACGATTGGGACGTGCTTTTTGTACTATTTTTTTCGAAAACAGCCCACGGAGGATCTCGAAAAGTTAACTACTGGAGGTGTGCGAAAGCAGAAAATTGCAACTCGCTTGCTTCCTGACAGTTTTAGGTTTTTTCCAGGTATCTCGTATAAATTTTCATAGTACGGAGCCATTCAAGTCTTTCGTATTTTTTAAAACAATCGACTCAGAATATGTATAAAGATACACGAGATTATTATAAATAATTTTTTTTCAGTTTCTAGACATTCAATAAATATGCTTAATTGAGAAAGCTTTGAAAAATTAGACTACAAGATATTCTTAAATATATTAGCACCATCCATTAATTAAATGATTAAATAATACTAAAACCATAATTAATCAATTGTTGAATTTGCCGCTAACGTCCGTGAATTTGAATAATAATTGAAACAAATTTTTATTGTCTCTTCTTATGCTTAAAATGCAGAGCAAATTTATGTAAAATTAATGTATTAAATTCAATTTAAACGGCTTTAAATTCCTAAATTTCAAGTTGAATTTTCAACCAAAAAGATTAATTTTCTACCAAAAAGACAATTTTCACCAAAATACATGAATTCTCAATCAAATAGTAGAATTTTCAACTAAAATATCAATATTCCAATAAATAGTTGAATTTTGAATTAAAAAAGATCAGCTTTCAACCAAAAATGGAATAGTTAAATTTTTAGTTAAAGAAAATTAATTTTCCACACAAAAAATGTCCAACCAAAGTGACGAACTTTGAATTAAAATTATGAATCTTCAACAGGAATAGATGAATTTAAAAAAAAAAATATGAATTTTTAACAGAACCGTTTAACTTTCCGCCAAGTAGTTTAATTTTCAACCAAAATGATGAATTTTGAATAAAATTATGAACTTTTAACTGGGATACTTGAATTTTCAACCAAAAAACATAAATTTTCAAGGAAATAGACCATTTTTCAACCAAGTATTTGAATTTTGAACTAAAAAGGATAAATTTTTATCCAAAAATGGAATAGTTAGATTTTCAGTTTGAAGAATTAATTCTTAACCAAACTGATGAATTTTTAATTGAAATAATGAATATTTAACTGCAATACTTAAAATTTCAATAAAAAAGATGAATTTTTAACAAAAAATACCGATTTTTCAACAAAATACATGAATTTTCAACTAAAAAAGACCATTTTTCAAGCAAATATTTGAATTTTGAACTAAAAAAGGCTGATTTTCAACCAAAAATGGAATAGTTAAATTTTTGGTTAAAAAAATAAATTTTCAACCAAAGTGATGAATTTTCAGCTAAAATGACGAAAATTCTTTTTTTTTCGTTAAAATTTTTTTTTTCAACTATTTTGCTCAAAATTCAACTGATTGGTTGAAAATTAACTTTTTCGTTGAAAATTTATTTTTCGTTGAAAATTCATATTCTCGGATTAAAAATTCTACTATTTTGTAGAAAATTCGTCTTTTTGGCTTGAAAATTCAATAATTTGATAGAAAATTAAACTATTTGGTACAAAATTACACTGTTTTGTAGAAAATTATTTTTTTTTTAATTTATTCTCTTAAATTCAAATAAATTAACTCAAAATGTATGTAATTTTTTTTTAGTTCATCTGTTTTGGTAGAAAATTAATCTTCTTGGTTGAAAATTTAACTATTTTGTTTAAAATTGATGTATTTTGTTGAGAATTTATTTTTTTGGTAGAAATTTTCTCATTCTGGAGAAATTTCACCTTTTTGGTTAAAAATGCAACTGTGTGGTTAAAAATTAATCTCATTCGATTAAAAATTCAATTTTTTTCTAAAAAATTCGTATCTTCGACTCAAAATAAATTTTTTTGGTTGAAAATGCTTCAACCAAACAAATGACATTTTAATCAAGAAGATTGAATTTCCATAAAAAAGATACATTTTCTACAAAAAATTAGTTAGTTAAATTTTCAGGTAAAAAAAATGACTTTTCATTTTTAAAAATACTCATTTTCCATCAAAGAAATTAGTGTTTAACCAACAAGATTAATTTTCTACCAAAAAAGATTAATTTAAACAAAATACATGAATTTTCAACCAAAACTTCAATGTTTAAAGGAATTTTCAACCTAATAGTTAAATCTTCAACCAAACAAATGACTTTTTAATCAAGAAGATTGAATGTCCATCAAAAAAGATAAATTTTTTACAAAAAATGAATTAGTTAAATTTGCAGGTAAAAAAATTAATTTTCATTTAAAAAGACTAACTAATTTTCAATCAAAGAAATTAGTTTTTAACCAAAAAGATTAATTTTCTACCAAAAAAGATTAATTTTAACAAAATATATTAATTTTCAACCAAACCTTCAATGTTTAAAGGAATTTTCAACCTAGTAGTTAAATTTTTAACCAAACAAATGACTTTTTAATCAAGAAGATTGAATTTCCATCAAAAAAGATAAATTTTCTACAAAAAATGAATTAGTTAAGTTTTCTGTAAAAAATGAATTAGTTAAATTTTCAGGTAAAACAATTAATTTTCATTTTAAAAAACAAACTAATTTTCAATCAAAGAAATTAGTTTTTAACCAAAAAGATTAATTTGAACCAAATACATGAATTTTCCACCAAAACTTCAATGTTTAAAGGAATTTTCAACCTCATAGTTAAATTTTCAACCAAAAATGTGAATTAGTCACCAAGAAGATTAATATTCTACCACACAAGACACAGTTTCAAAAATTATAAATATTTTGAAATAAATAGCTCAACTTTGAAATGAAGAAGATAAATGTTAAACTTTCAACTAAGTAGGTGAACTTTGAATAGCGAAAATCTTGAAAACTTAATCAAATCGTTACACATATTAGGAGAAAGATCCTGGGACCAACGTAAAATTTAAGATTTTTTCTTTCGATGAGGTATTCATCTTAAAAATGTCGGATAATTCCAAACGCGGCGAGACATATTTTGTCAACGAGAAAAATAATCTGCTAATTTTAAAGAATTGTAAGTACTAAATGAAAAAAAAATTGTTTCATTCATATTGAATTTACTGGAATTTTCTCGCTATAATAAAGAAACTTCTGTAAAGCATATACCACATTTACAAATAATATAAGATTTTCTGTAAAATCTATAACAAAATCTTAGAAAAAGAACCGAGTTAAAAAAAAGGGTCAGGTACTTCAAAACCCACATCAAATTCATACAGTTACAATTCCGATTTCCATAATTTTTTTTCGACCCACCCTATTGGAGAGGTGCTAAAAACAAATTGTGCTTCCAAAACTTTTGGCTTCATGCCTTGTGAGGTGATTTGTCGCCGATTCAAAAGCTAAATTATTAATAAACTGGAGTGGATATTAAAGTTGATGACTCAGAATCAAGACTTGCCACCTCTGATGGGAAAGATTTGGATTCAACTCAAATTTACAATTTGTTGGGAGATAAGACGCGGAAGTTCCTTAGTGGATTTATTTTTAGAATGACCTTTACTAGCTTCAGTTCCCATTTTTCATATTGGATTGTAAGAAGAAAAATTGACCAAAATTATTAAAATAATGAAAACTTGAATTTTGCTACCATCAGAAGTAAATTCCCGGTTTTTTATTCAATTCCCGGTCATTTTCCGGTTTTTCCCGGTCAAATCGCCACCCTGAGAATTGTAGGAGATTCTGATTAATTTTGCAATTGCAATTGTAATTTTTCGATTTAGCACACCTCGGTTTATTGCCTTCTAGACGTAGATTACTCTTACCTAAAACGCCAATGTATGAGGCTATGCAGGATCAGCCGTAAGTGGTCATTTTTTTTTTGTTGGATTCCTTTGTGGCGTGGATGGCCTTCCAGCTTGGCCTGTGTTCATTCCGGCGTATTGATACTTGGCCTTCTTTTCCGACGGTTTCAGAATCTGCACAAAAAATTAATGACAGGAATAATTAACTGTAATTATTAAGATCATAACTGTCATCAAGACCAGGGTCGCTACAGAAATCTGGTTCCGAAATTCGATGACTTTTCCCAAAATTCCAGGTCTACTATTAAAAAAAAAATCCATTCAATTAAATTCTGTATGAAAAAATTCGACAGAGTTCAAATTAATTTACCAACAATTTATTATACAATTATTAGGTAATTATAGATAAATAGTGAAAATTGTGTCACAAATTTAAAAAAAATATTGTTGAAAAGTCAACTATTTCGTTGAAAATAAAAAAGACGAAAGAAATAAAAAAGAGAAGGAAGGTGATTTGTTTGGTTGCCTTCTCATTTTTCTTTCCTCTTTTTTATTTTTGTGCAAAGAAACAAATTTTTAGGAATTGCAATAGGAGCATTTTGTAGTGTTTGTCCAAATTTGATCGTTGAATTCTTGTTTTATTTTCAGGAATTCTATACATTATCTTGATTATTGCACGTTAAATGATATTTTAATCTAATTTAAAATTCTTAAATTTCGAAAAAGATGAACTTTTAACAAAAAAAGCCGATTTTTCAACAAAATACATGAGACAATTTTTCAAACATATAGTTGAATTTTGAACTAGAAAAGGATGACTTTCAACCAAAAATGGAATAGTTAAAATTTCGGTTAAAAAAAAAATAATTTTCAACCAAACTGATGACCTTTCAACTAAAATAACGAAAATTCGTTTTTCAAAATTCAACTGATTGGTTGAAAATTAACTTTTTCGTTGGAAATTAATTTTTTCGTTGAAAATTCATATTCTCGGGTTGAAAATTCTACTATTTTGTAGAAAATTCGTTTTTTTGGCTTGAAAATTCAATAATTTGATAAAAAATTCAACTATTTGGTGCAAAATTAAACTGTTTTGTAGAAAATTATTTTTTTTTTATTGAAAATTAATTCTTTTAAATTCTCTTAAATTTTTAATTAAATTCAGTACGAAAAAATTCTACAGATATCAAACTAATTTACCAAGAATTTATTATACAATTATTAGGTAATTATAGATAAATAGTGCAAATTTTGTGACAAATTTAAAAAAAATAGTGTTGAAAATTCAACTATTTCGTTGAAAATTTCATTGATTTGTGAAAAAATTGCCCTTTTATTTATTCAAATTTAACTTTTTAATGGAAATTCAACTATTCCATTTTTTTTTGAAAATTTATCTTCTTTTGTTAAAGACTTTTTTTGGCTTAAAATTTAATTTTTTAAACTAAAAATTTAACTGTTCCATTTTCGGTTCAAAATTTACCTTTTTTATTTAAAAATTTACTTTCTTTAATAAAAATAAATTTGAAATTAAAAATTCAACTATTTCATTTCTGGTGGAAGATATTCCCTTTTTGGTTCAAAATTGATATTTTTTAGTTTAAAATTCATTTTTTTTTTTAATATAAATTTGAAAGTAAAAATTCAAATATTTCATTGCTGGCAGAGCTCGGAACTGCCCAAGCTTAAAAAAATAGTGAAATAGTAACCATACTTCTCTCAAAAAAGTAACCGAAAAGTAACAATGTGGCAAAAAAGTAACCAAAAAGAAAGATTTTTGACCAAAAAAGACGAAGTTTCCACGAAAAATATGAATCTTCAAAAAAAAAATGTATGTTTAAGAAAGTAGTTCAACTTTTAACAATACGGTTGAATTTTTCTGACTGAATAAGATGAATTGTTAACGAAAAAAAAATTGATAACCAAAAAAGATTTTTATTTAATATAAAAAACACTAGAATTCATTTAAACTGGACGATTTTTCAACAAAATAGGTTATTTTTCAACCAAATTGTTGAGTTTTTAAGCCAAAAAGACCAATTTTTACAACAACTTTGAATTTTTAACTAGTAAATATGGATTTGTGACAAAAAATGTATCTGTCAACCAAATACTTGAATTTTCTACGAAAACAGGGGAATCTTTAATCGAAAAAGACGAATTTTCAAAAAAATAAGTACATTTCGAGCCAAAAAGATGAATTTTCAAATAAAATTATGTATTTTTAAACAAAAGGGTGATTTTCAATCAAGAAGATTAATTTTCTATCAAAAAGACGACTTTTCAACTAAAAATGATAAATTTTCAACAAAAACATAAATATTTAACAAAAACTGTTCAACTTTTAACCGAATTTCAACCAAAGAAGAAGATAAATTCTCATAGAAAAATATAATGCATAGTTCGATATTTCAACAAAAAAGACTTAAATTTTAAATTAAAAACTAGCAATTTTAGATAAATGGTCGAATTCATTAAAAAAAGACGATTTTTCAACACAATAGGTTATTTTCCAACCAAATTTAATTCATTTCGTTATTTCAGGCAAAAAATGTTACCAAAAGTAACCTTTTCATAAAATAAGTAACTTTTTAGTAACCGCGGATCAAAAAAGTAACCCGTTCCGAGCCCTGTTTCTGGTAATAGAACAATCTTTTGTAGTTAAAAGTTCAACTATTTGTTTAAAAATTCGTCTTTTTCAGTATAAAATTTATCTGTTTAGTCGAAAATGTATCTTTTTAGTTCAAAATTGACCGAATGGTTTAAAAAAAAAGTATTTTTCTAGTAGAAAATTGACCTATTTGGTTAAAAATGTACCTTCTTGGTTAAAAGTTCAACTATTTGGTTGTAAATTCATCTTTTTGGCTGTAACTTCATTTTTTTGGCTAAAAATTGAACTATTTGGTTTAAAAAATCACTTTTTCGGTGAAGATTGATCATTTTAATAAAAAATTCATTTCTTTTGTAGAAAATTATTCGTTTTTTAATTTAGAATTCATCTGTTTTGCTCAAAATTTGTCGTTTTTGGTTCAAAATATAATTTTTTTAACTGAAAATATACCTATTCAGTTTTTGGTTAAAAATTTATCTTTTCTACCTAGTTGGAAATTCATGTATTTTGTTGAAAATTCGTATTTTCGGCTAGAAAATTAAAGAATTTAGTAGAAATTTTAAATATTTGGTTGAAAAATAATGTATTTTGTGGAAAATTCGCCTTTTTGGGTAGAAAATCTTTTTTTTATGGTTAAAAATCAAGTGCTTTCTTGAAAATTCATCTTTGTTGGTTGAATCCAAATATTTTTGAATTCAAATTTAAATATTTTCTTTCTTTTAAATATCAAATATTATATTTTTCGTTTAAAATCCATCTTTTTAGACCGAAAATTAATCTTTTCAAGTCGAAAGTGGAACTACTTTCTGAAAAGTTCGTTTTTTTTCGGTTGAAGATTCATAATTTCAGTTGAAATTTTTTGTTTTTTTTTTGTTAAAAATTATTTTTTTACACTGAAAATTTAACTATTTTGTTGAATATATGTAATACATATTCCTGGATTGAAAATTCAACTGTTTTATAGAAAATTCGTCTTTTTGGATTGAAAAATTCAAAATTTGGTATAAAATTCGTTTTGTTTTATTTGAAATTAATTCTCCTCAATAAAATTTAGACTAACATCATATCCATTGCTCAAAATATTTAGTTGAAAATTTATGTGATTTCTTAAAAATGTGTTTTTTTTTTATAGAAAAGTTAACCCTTTGGTTAAAAATGTATTATTTTGTTGAAAATTCGTCTTTTTTGGTTATATTCAACTGTTTTTTTGTTTAAAATTAAAATTTCTTTTGGTTCAAATATTAACTATTACATTCCTTTTACTTAGTATTTCCAGGATGAAAATGCAACTATTTTGTAGAGGATTCGTCTCTTTGGCTTGCAAATTTAAAAGTCTTGTAGAAAATTCGTTTTCTTTTTATTGAAAATTATTTTTTTTAGCTGAAAATTTAACTATTCGATTGTAGGTTGAAAATTGACATTTTTGAGTTGAAAATTCAACCATTTGGGTCATCCAATGTGTTGAGTTTTCAAGTCATAAAGACGAATTGAAAAAAAAATTTAATTTACAACACAAAAATATGCATTTTCTACACGGAGAAAATCCTTGACGAACAGTTACTTTATGAGAAACGACTCAGTCGTGTGGCTGAAAAAGAATTTTAATAGAAGACATTTTCAACCAAATTAGTTACATTTTTAATCAAAGAAATTAACTTTTAACTAAACTGATGCATCTTCAATAAAAAAATATTTAAAGAAAAAAAAACAATTTTAACCAAATGTTGAATTTTAACCCAGAAGATGAATTTTCTATCAAAAAAAGACCAATTTTCAAGAAACTAAATGAATTTAACTAAAAATGGTAGATTTTCAACACAAAATAAAATAGTTTAATTTTAAGGTAGAGAAATAAGTTTTTAACCAAATAAAATAAATTTTCAACGAAATAGTTCAATTTTCAACCAAACAGATAAATTTTCAACCCAAAAGATTAAATGTACATAAACAAAATTCGACGAAAAGTGGATTAGTTAAATTTTTAGTTAAAAAAATTAATTTAAAAAAAACTAATTTTCAACCAAAGAAATGAAATTTCACCCAAAAATATTAATTTTCTACCAAGAAAGAATAATTTATAACAAAACACATGAATTTTCATTCAAATATTTTAATTTTTATTGAAATTTTCAACCTAATAGTTGAATTTTTAACTAAAAATGTCAATTAATCACCAAGAAGATTAATATTCTACCACAAAAGACAAAGTTTCAAGAAAATACAGAAATTAAAAAAAAAAAATAGATGAATTTTCAACTAAAGAAGATTGATGTTCAACCATACATGAAATAGTTCAATGTTTTAAAAACTTAATTTTCAATTAAAAAAACGACTTATTTTCAAGCCAAAGAAATGAACTTTGAACCAAAAAGATTCATTTTCTACCAAAAAAGATTAATTTTTAACTAAATACATGAATTTTCAACCTAAAAAATGAATTTTATACCAAAAAGACTAAATATCTACGAAAAATACTAAATGTCTATCAAAAAGAAGTTCAGACAAAAAAATTAGCCAAATTTTTAGATGAAAAAAATTAATTTTCAATCACAACACTAATTTTCAAACAAAGGAAAATTAGTTTTCAATTAAAAAAAAACTAATTTTCTATCAAAAAAGAATAATTTTTAACAAAATACATGAATTTTCAACTAAGTATTTTAATTTTTAATGGAATTTTTAAGATAATAGTTGAATTTCCAACCAAAAAGGTAAATTAGTCACCAAGAAGATTAATTTTCTACCACTAATGATAAAGTTTCAACAAAATACAGAAATTTTCAACCAAATAGTTGAATTTTTAACTAGAAGATAAATGTTCAACGAAACATTATATAGTACAATTTTCAGTTAAAAAAATAGAAACAAAAATGTTAACAAAATAGTTAAAATTTGAAAAAAAAAAGAATTTTCAACCAAAATGATGAATCAACCAAAAAAATGAATTTTTAACAAAGTAGTTCCACTTTCAACTAAGTAGTTGAATTTTGAACCAAAAGAGATTTTTCAGCCGCTATTCATGATTAGCGAAAATCTTGAAAATTTAATCAAACAGTTATGTTAGAAAAAAAATCCTGGGACCAAAGTCAAATTTACAGGATGATTCGAGCAAGAACTGATTTAAATATACCCTGTAAATTCCCAATTTTTCCATTTTGTCACATTTTTCTTGCTCTTGAAGTTTAAAAATAAAATGTTGATATCAAAATAAAATAATTTAAAACATCTACGTGACAAATATGTTTAGAAAACGTGGTAAATCGAATGTTATAGAAAATTCGAATCAAATTCGAATAGTCGAACTTAATTCTACCTTGATGAATAGTTAATCCGGAAATACCTTGAAAATGTATTTTTTAGGTTTTTTTAATGTTGAAAAAATATGTATATAACTTTCTAAAATCATGTAAGATTTTCTGTAAAATCCCTAACAAAATTTTGGAAAATAAACCGAGTTTTTATTCTAAAGAAATGGTAATTAGTTCTCGTATTAATATAAAATTTCTGAAAAGTCCAGAATTATTATAATAATAATCATTACTGTTATTACTCAAAAATCAATGAGGATTTAGAATTCAGTGATGGGAATCACATACCTGAAAACTGCACATTAAAGTATCATCAACGCTCATCATGCCTCCAGCGTTGTCGAATTCTCCGCAGTAATTTGGGGCTGAAAATAGAGTGACGAGCTGTCTTTTCGCGAAGAATTCATATCCGTCTTCGACGACCTGGTGCGCCCTGCAGATGAGATCCATGTCGTGACGATGGAGGAATTTCGAGACTACGTCAGGCCCGAAGGTGAAGGAAACTCCCCTGTCGTTTTCTCCCCAACCCTGAAAATTATCAATGTTTTTATCCAGTTATTGCAAAAATTTCTTCTTGTTTTTGGACCCTCAGGGTGGCGGTTTTAATCAAAGAATCAATCAAATTAAAAAAATCGAACTATAAAGCTAACAATTTTTCCATTTGAAGTAATAAAAACTGTACTGCAAATTGAAGCACTCAAACTGAAATTCTTGAATTTTATAATTTAAGTTTAAAAGTTTTTTAATTCAAAAATATTGTATTCAAATGCTCGATAATTTACACGTATAACATGGAAGCTACTGACACTTTTAAACTCAACAATTTTACATTAACTGCAGTTAAGCTGCAAAATTACAAATTTTAAACTTTTATAAATTTTAGAGTTCAAAAATATAAATCAACGTTATGATTTTCAATGATCTAAATTGAAGAATCAATGAATGAATTTACAAATTTTCAAAATGATATCATTACATTTTTTTATAAACTAAACACTTCTTAAATTAAAAGTTAAATTATTTTTATTTTAAACAGTTTAAGAATCCTAAAAATCCTTTGAAATTTTATTTCAAAATCTTGAAACATCTGCATGTTATTTCACATTTTTTATTATTTTTGAAAGTTTTCCAGAACTTCTAAACATCTTTCAAAATGATTCGAATTTTTCCTAAAGATTTTCCTACCAAATTTTTTTAAAACCTGCAAAATTAAACAAATTTCCTTAAAATCTTCCACATTCATTTTTTATAATTTTGTAAATCTTTCTAAATCTTTTTGACTATTCTCTTAAAATTAATTTTTCAAAATAAAAGATCATTTTCAATTTTCCTATGAATCTTAAGGAAATGTTTTTTATTCTTCTGAAGCCTTTCAAAATTCCTAAAAAGCTTCTAAATTTTTCGTTCGAAATCTTCCCAAATCTATATTATGTTTTAAGTTAGTCGGTACACATAGACACTTTTTAAAATTAATTGAAATCATTTTAAATTAATTGTGAATTTTTTCAAAAGTTCTAAATATCTCTTCAACTTACTGCGAATATTTTCTAAGAATAATAAGTGTTCAATTATTATTTACACATAAAAATTGAACAATTAGACTTACAAATTAATTTTTTTGTAATAAAACAAATAAAATTGTAACGTTCAAAGTTCAGTTTTGAATATTTAATTTATAATTACTGATTTTAAATGTCATTTTCTTAATTTAAAATTTTCAAATCGAATGGTTTAAAAATGGAATATTTTAGACTGAAATAATATTTGAAATTTAATAAAAGCCTTTAATTATGAATATATTATTTTGAAGTTATTTTAAAATTGAAAATAGTTTATAAAGTTTCAATCGGGCCTTTACATTTGTTTAAATAATAAGACTTTCCATTTGAAAGAGTTTAATTTTTAACATTAGAATCTGGAAATTCTAATATTTCGAACTGATTCCGAATCGTATTGTAAAATCAATTATTATTCACTTTTTAAATCTTAAAGTACATTTCAATTTTAAAAATCATTAATTTACGTTCACAGTTGATCGACTAAAAATTTTTTTTATCCAAAATCTTCGATTTCAAACGCTTCTAATTTTTGATTGTTTAATTCTTTAAAACTGCATTTTTAAATTCATTAAATTAAAATGTATGCTTAAAAATTAAAATCTAAAATGGAAAATTTTTAAAGTGAAGGATTTTCGAATTTTGCATTCCAAATATAATAATTAATAATTAAATTAATTAATGAATTGAATAAATTATAATAATTAAAAAAGATAACAATTTAACTAATTATTTAAGAAACAGTTGAAATCAAATTTGGACAGATTTTTTTTCTATAAATTTGTGAAATTCCCGATCAAATAATAAAGTCACTGTCATTTCCCGGGTTTTCCCGGTCTCATAAAATTCCCGGTCATTTTCCGTTTTTTTCCCGGTTCGCAAACATTTTTCATGGTCAATGAAATTTAAAAAATCGAACTCTAAAGCTAACAATTTTTCCATTTGAAGTAATCAAAACTGTACTGCAAATTAAAGCACTCAAAGTGAAATTCTTGAATTTTAAAATTTAAGTTTAAAACTATTTTAATTCAAAAATGCTGTATTCAAATGCTCAATAATTTACACGTATAACATCATTACATTTTTTTATAAACTGAACACTTCTTAAATTAAAATTGAAATTATTTTTATTTTTAACAGTTTACAAATTCTAAAATTCCTTTGAAATTTTATTTCAAAATCATGAAACATCTACATGTTGTTTCACGTTTTTTCAAATTTTAAATTGATTTTGAAATTTTTCGAGAACTTCTAAACATCTTTTAAAATGATTCGAATTTTTCCTAAAAATTTTCCAATAATTTTTTTTTAAATCCTGCCAAATTAACAAAATATCTTCCACATTCATTTTTGACAATTTTGTAAATCTTTCTAAATCTTTTTGAATATTCTCTTAAAATTAATTTTTCAAAATAAAAGATCATTTTCAATTTTCCTATGAATCTTAAGGAAATGTTTTTTATTCTTCTGAAGCCTTTCAAAATTCCTAAAAAGCTTCTAAATTTTTTGTTCGAAATTTGCCAAAATCTATATTTTGTTTTAAATTGCTGTGGGCTATTTGAACCTAAATTTTGGTACTAAGAATAATAGGTATTCAATTATTATTTATACATCAAAATTCAACAATTTGACTTACAAATTAAATTGTTTTAAATCGAATATTTCGCATTTTTTAAATAATTGACTCGGAATATGTATACAGTTTCGCGAGTTTATTATAAATAATGTTTTTTTTCAGTTTCTAGGAATTCAATAAATATGTTTAATTTAGAAAGCTTTGACAAATTATAATAAAATATATTCTTAAATATATTAGCACCATCGATTATTCAAATAATTAAATAATGCTGAAAACATAATTAAAAATTTCTTGAATTTGTCTCTAAAATCCATGAATTTGAATAATAATAATTCAAACAAATTGTATTTATCTTCTACTTGAAATTCAGTACATATTTAGGTAAAATTAATGTGGGTACAATATTAAATTCAATTTAAACTGCTTCAAATTCATAACTTTTCCAGTAAAAATATTGCATTTCTAAAAAGATAGATGAATTTTTAACCAAAAATTTTCTACCAAAAAAGACGATTTTTCATAAAACAAATTTTGAACAAATATGATGGATCTTTAACTGAATTAGTTGAATTTTCAATCAAAATATGAATCTTCAACTAGAATAGTTGAATTTTAAACAAAAAATATGAATTTTCAACTGAAAAAGATCAGTTCTCAACAAAAAATGGAGTAGTTAAATTTTCAGTTAAAAAATTAATTTTCCATAAAAAAAAATTTCAACCAAACAAGAAGATTAATTTTCAACCAAAAAAGGTTAATATTCAATTAATCTTCAACTGGAATAGATTAATTTTAAATTAATAAGGTGAATTTTTAACCAAAAAAGTTGAACTTTTAACCAAGCAGGTTAATTTTCAATCAAAAAGATGAATTTTCAACTAAAATGATAAATGAACTAAATTTTCTACCAAAAAATATGATTTTTCAATAAAAGACATGAGTATTTAACAAAGTAGTTGAATTTTAAACTAAAAAAGACCAATTTTCAAACAAAAAGGTGAATCTTCAACTGAAATAATTCAATTTTAAACAAAAAAGACTCATTTTCAACTAAAAAAGATCAGTTCTCAAACAAAAATGGAATAGTTAAATTATCAGTTACAAAAATTAATTTTACACACAAACTCATGAATTTTCGACTAAAAAAAGATGAATTTTCAAACAGGAATATTCATTTTTAACCAAAAAGATTAATTTTCAATTAATTTTCAACAGGAACAGATTAATTTTAGACTACAAAAGTGAATCTTTAACAAAAAAAGTTTAAATTTTAACCAAGTAGTTTAATTTTCAATTAAAAATACGAATTTTCAACTAAAATGAATATTTAACAGGAATACATTAAATTTCAAATGAGAAAATTAATTTTTAAACAAAAAGAATAATTTTCTGCCAAAAAAAGAGTTTTCAACAAAATACATGAATTTTCAACGAAAAAAGATCCATTTTCAACCAAATAGATGAATCTCCGACTGAAATAGTTGTATTTAAAACAACAACAAAAATGAATTTTCAACTAAAAAAGATAATTTCTTAATGAAAAATGGAATAGTTAAATTTTCAGTTAAAAAAATTAATTTTCTACAACCAAAATTTCAACCAAAGTGATGAATTTTTAATAAAAGAGTGTAACCTTAAACCAAGTAGTTTCATTTTCGACTAAATAGATGAATTATTAATTGAAATGATAAATATTTAACTGGCATACATGAATTTTCAACCGAAAAAATAAATTTTCAAACCAGAAGATTAATTGTCAACCAAAAAGATTAATTTTTAATTAATCTTCAACTAGAATAGATGAATTTTAAACCAAAAAGGTGAATTTTTAACAAAAGAGTTTAACTTTCAACCAGGTAATTTTATTTTCAACCAAAAAAGAGAATTTTCAACTAAAATGATGAATATTTAACTAGAATACTTGAATATTCGACCAAAAAGATGAACTTTCAAACAAGAGGATTAATTTTCAAAGAAGAGATTAATTGTCTACAAAAAAAGAAGATTTTTCAAACAAAATACATGAATTTTTCATGAAATAATAAAATAAAAAATAGTTGAATGTTTTACTAAAAAAAAAGATAAACCAAAAAGATTAATTTTCTAATAAGATAATTTATCTTTAACTAGAATCTAGATCAATTTTCAATCCAAAATAGAACAGTTAAATTTTCAGTTAAAAAAATTAATTACAAACAACAACAAAACTAAATTCCACAAATAAAGAATCACTGTTATTCAATTTTATCTTGCAATTTAAAAAAAAATAAGCACGCTCTAAAAAATCCTTGTCATTTCTATGTTTTTCCAGGTATATAAGAATTTCCTGACAATTTCAGGGTTTCCAGGTTTTCCTGATTTTCCTGGTAGTAGAAATTACTTTTTTTCAAAAAATGTTAAGCAGAGAATAAATTAAAAACTGCTAAGATTTTATTATATAATATACATTAATTTATCATTAAATAATTTTATATATTCTATTTTTGTTAAATACTTTTCCTGTTTAAAAAATAAGCTATTTTATAACTATAATCGACAAAAGATTAATTATATTCTGGATTTAAAAAAAAATCTTTTCAACCGCATACATCTTCTTCTAAACGAGAAGTTTCTTTCATAGTAGACTAAAAAAGATTTAAATTACTCTTCGCCTGTAATATTACAATATAAACCTATAATAAATATTATGTATCAAATTTCGATAATAAAAAGTAGAAAAACCTAGAAACTAAATTTTCTTTTTGCTTGTTTTTAAATATTATTCAACGGATATTTACCTGCTGAAGTTATTTTTTTAACTAACATAAAATAATGTTTTTCAAGATGTCAATTCGGTAATTCATATCAATAAAATTAATTAAACATCAAATTCGACGAGGGTAAACAGAAAAATTAAAATTTATGAGTATTTTATAAATATATATTTTAAATTCTTACCTGTACGTCTTTGTCAGGATCAGACCAGAGCAAATCACAAAGTAATCCCGTATCAGGAACATCGGTCGGTCGCATAATTCTTCTGATTTGTTCCATTCCCTGTAAATAAAAAATAAGAAATGGGTTAAGGACAAAAATAAAAAACGCACCTATTTTATTCAACTTAAAATAATTAATCACCTATTTTTCAAATTAATTTTAATTTTAACTTATTTTAAAAAAGTGCCAAAAATCAGGTCTCTGGAAAAAATGTTTTCTATGATTTTCAGAAATGAAATGATTCCTTATGAAAGAAAAAACGTTATTTTCTGTTCAAAAAGTTCTTTTAGAAAAATTGTTTCAACGATTTCAGCCATAGAAAAAATTTGCTTTAAAAATTGGAAACAGTGTTGTAGAGTATATTTCCTTAGAAAAAAGACCATCATTTTTCAAAATAAAACAAAAAAAAAAGATAAACAAAAAAAGAGCAAAAAACAGTGTTGAAATAAATTTTTTTTGTCAGTTTCAAAATTTTTTCATTACAAATAATGTTTTTTATTTGAAATTACACCTTCAGTAATATTATTTTGATTCTTAAAATAATAGAAAAAATATTTTTTTTTAGAGATCTGATTTTCGGCACAACTACTTTAAGGAATTAAATTCAGTTTCTTATGATATTTTAATTTCACAAGGAAAAAGAATATTTAAAAATATGCAACTAACAATTATTATTTTCCTAGAATAAAAAAATAAAATTTAAACTCAATTGTTTGTTCAATCGAGTACATAACTTTTGACATTGATATCAATAACATGTGAGTAAACAAAGGGAAAATTCAACACAATTTTAGTAAATTTCAAAAAAATAAAAAATAAACCAAGAATTAAATAAAATTTGAGTGAATTTACAGAAATATAATGGAAATGAGAAAAATTCGATGGAATTTATAAAAATTCAAAGCGAATTAAAAAAAGGTGAATAGTGAACAATTCAAAAATATTAACAAAATGCATTGAATTCATTAAGTTTGGAGTGAATTTAGACAAATTCAAGGGATTTCAAAATAATTTGATGAAATGCCTAAGAATTCAACGCGAGCTAAAATAAAATAAAATATAAATTCATTGACCTAAAAATAAAATAAAATGTATGGCAGTACTTTTTTACCAAAAAGAAGAAATTTAGGAGGTAGCGGTTGCAAAATTCAAGAGTTCAAATTTTTTTTAGGTACCCTAGGCAATCTATTTTTGAAAAATCGAGTACAATCCTTTCGAAACTTTTAAAATACCCTAGAAGCTTTGAAATCTGTTCTCGAAAATATGCTGAAAAACTTGTGAATATTTTGAAATCTTTTAAATCTGAAATCCTGCGAAATTCTTTGAAGATCTTTAAAAAAATTTTAATCTGGTTAAATTCCTTGGAAAAAAAACTCTTTAAAACCACTTGAAATTGATAATTTCTCTTAAATCTTGTGAAGGTCCTAGTAATCTCACAAAAACTGAGTAAAATTCCGTAAAAAATGTTGAAATCTGTAATCTTTCAAAATTTCTTTAAAAAATGTTGAAATATTTGAAATCCTCTGACATCCCGTAAAATCCCATAAAATATGATAAAGCCCCTCGAAATCCCTTGGAATATTTTTAAATACTCTAAAAGCTTTAAACCCCTTAAAAATCTCCTTGGAATCTCTTGAAATCTTTTGAAATTTTATTTTTTAGATGGCAGATAATTATATTGTTTTAGTCAATCGAAAAATATTTTTAAAGTCAAAGTGAAAAAATAGAAAAAAAAGTTGCATTAAAAAAAAAGTGTCCAAATTTTCCAATAGTGGCGTGAATCCGAGGCCAGTAAATAACTCAACCATCAGAAGCTGCAAAATCCAATGCCTCTGAATTAAACCTTCAAATTGCAAAGCATTCCACCGTAATTACATTTCCATTTCCTCCTCGCTTCCCATTACAAGAATTCCTGACTTTCCAATACGATCCATAAATTATATAACAGTTTTTTAATATTTTTTTGTGATTATAATAAATTTATAAAGACTTCATATCGGTATAATTAGATCAAGGGATTTTTAATAGTTTAATGAAATTTCAAAGAATTTATTCACAACAATTGAGAGATTTCAAAGGATTTCAAGAGATTTCAAAATATTTCAAAGTACTTTCTAGGATTCTACGGAATTTTCAAAGATTTTTAAAAAATTCCAAGGATTTTAATGATTTTAAGGTAACTGAAAATCGATGGTATTTTTAAAGGACTTTATAAGATATCCGAGAATTTCAGTAATTTTAAGGAATTTTAAAGGATCTCAATAATATATTTTAATACATTTTCCAGGATCTCCAAGAATTTCACACAACTTACAATATTTCAAGGGATTTCAAGGAATATCATCAGATTTGATGTCTTTTCACGGAATTTCAAGGGATTTGAAATATTTTCGTGAAATTTCAAAGAATTTATTCACAAGAATTGAGGCATTTCAAATAATTTCAAAGACTTGACGATATTTTCAATATTTCAAGGTATTTCCACAGATTTGACAAATTTTGAAAGATTTTAACAAAATTTTTAAGCATTTTACACATTTTAGGGTATTTTAAAAGACTCCCAGGAATTATCACGTATTTACAAGAATTCAGGGATTTCAAAGTATTTAAAAGATTTGAAGAGATTTTCAAATATTTTAAACAGTTTCAAGGTATTTAAATATTCATAACAAATTTATTAATATTAAGAGATCTAAAAATTTTTGAAACGAAATCTCTTCAAATCTTTGGAATTTTTTAAAGTAACTTAAAATATTTTAAATCATGAGACGTGAACGCGCAAAGCGCGCATTCATGTATTAGCATTTTTATTTTTTAATAATAAAAACATAAACTATTTAAAAATTCACAATATCAAATTTTTAAATATGAAGTCTGGTCAAAAATTAATCTGTTACGGTTGAAACCTCGTATTTTTGTCTCGAAAATTTAAAAATCGGGTTACAAATGTATGTATTTTGTTGAAAATTTGTCTTTTTGGTAGAATATTTTGTTGGTTAAAAATGCAATTGTTCTTTATTTTAAATTGAACACATTTTTTGTTGAAAATTTAACTGATTGGTTGAAAATTCAACTATTTTGTTGAAAATTAGGCTGATTGTTTGAAAATTAATTTCTTTGTTAAAAATTCATATTCTCGGGTAGAAAATTCAACTGTTTTGTAACAAAATTCGTATTTTTTGGCTTGAAAATTTCCAATTATTTGTTGAAAATTCGTTTTTTTTTACATTATTATTTTTTAATGTAAATTTAACTATTTTGTTGAAAATTAGGCGATTGTTTGAAAATTAACTTTTTTTGTTGAAAATTCAAATATTTTGTAGAAAATTCGTATTTTTGTCTCGAAAATTTAAAAATCAGATTAAAAATGTATGTATTTTGTTGAAAATTTGTCTTTTTGGTAGAATATTTTGTTGGTTAAAAATGCAACTGTTCTTTATTTTAAATTGAACTCATTTTTTGTTGAAAATTTAGCGGATTGGTTGAAAATTAACTTTTTTGTTGAAAATTCATATGCTCGGGTAGAAAATTCAACTGCTTTATTTTAAAAAAAATGTTTGCTTGAAAATTCAACAACTTCGTACAAAATTAACTATTTGATAGAAAATTAAACTGTTTCGTAGAAAAATTGCTTTTTAAAATTGAAAATTAATTCCCTCAAATGAAAATTTAACTACTCCAATTTTGGTTAAAAATTAGTTTAAAAATTCAACCATTTAGTTAAACAAATTTTAGAAACGAAGAAAATTAAACTAAAAATTAATCGAATAAAATCTAGACTAACATCACATAAACTGTTCAAAATATTGAGTTAAAAATGATGTAATTTGTTGAAAACACGTCTTTTTTGGAAGAAAGTTAATCTTCTTGGTTGAAAATTCAACTATTTGGTTAAAAATGTACGTATTTTGTTGAGAATTTCTCTTTTTTGATGGAAAATTAATCTTCTTGGTTGAAAATTCAACTATTTGGTTAAAAATATTTTTATTTTGTTGAGAATTTATCTTTTTTGGCAGAAAATTAATCTTCTTGGTTAAAAATTCAACTATTTGGTTAAAAATATATGTATTTTGTTGAGAATTTATCTTTTTTGACAGAAAATTAATCTTCTTGGTCAAAAATTCAACTATTTGGTTAAAAATGTATGTATTTTGTTGAGAATTTATCTTTTTTGATAGAAAATTAATCTTCTTGGTTAAAAATTCAACTATTTGGTTGAAAATATTTTTATTTTGTTGAAAATTTATCTTTTTTGGTAGAAAATTGACCTTCTGAGTTAGAAATTCCTCTTTTTGATAAGAACTTAACTACTTGCTTGAAAATTCAACTGTTTTGTAAAAAGCTCATCTTTTTGGTTAAAAATGCAAGTGTTTGGTTCAAAAAATTTTAATCGGAAAAATTCCATTGATTTCAGTAAAATTTGAGTGAATTTAGAGGAATTTAAGAAAAATGAGAAGAATTCCATGAACTTCATAAAAAATCAAGCTGAATTAAAAAAGCAATCAAGAGAATTGAAAACAATAAAAAAATATGAAAAAATTCATTGCGTAAGTTTGAAATGAGTTAAAAAAAATTACAGAGAATTCAAAAGAATTTGATGAAATGCCTAAGAATTTAAGGTGAGCTTTAAAAACTTCAAGAGGAATGAAACAAAAAGTTCGTTAAAGTCCACTGAATTCAGTAGAATTGAATGAATTTAGAAGAATTCAGATGAATTCGGGATAAATTAATACGAATTCAGGGCGAATTCCAAATGAATTACAAAAAAATATTTGAAAATTTCTTCAAATCTTTGTAATCCCACTAATTTCTAACCAAAAAAGTGACTAATGACTGCAAAACAAATCAAACGAATTCAAATGAATTGGAAACAATTTTAAAAATCCCTTCAAATTATTAAAACCTTTGGAAATCCCTTGAATTTTTTTAAATCTCTTGAAAATGCCTTGGAATCTTTTACAGTTCCCTGAAATATTTCAACGTTTTCGAAATCCCTTCAAACTATTGAAATAAATAAAATAAATTCTTGGAATCTTTTACAATGTCCCAACAAATATTTCAAATCCTTTAAAATCTTTTGAAATCCGTTTTAATTTGTTAAACCTCTTGAAAATGCCAAGTAATTAAAAAAAAACCTTAAAATATATAAAACCCTTGGATCGTTTTATCAATTGAATTAAGAAAATTAAAAAGAATTCAGGGTGAATGCCAACAACTAATTTGAAAACTCTTCAAATCTTAGAAACCCTACGAAATACCTCACTTCTCTTGAATGAATTCTTCCGAAATTCAAAAAAAGTCTTTACCCTAAAATATTTGAAATGCCTTGAAATCCCTTCAAATTAATGAAATTAATAAAAAAATTCTTTGGAATCTTTCAAAAATTTCAAATTAAAAGCTCTTGAAAAATGCCTTAGAAGTTTGAAGAATACCCTAAAATCTTAAAAACCTCTTCAAATTATTGAAATCTATTAAAAATTTCTCGGAATCTTTAAAAATACCCTGACATTTTTCAAAAGAATTCAAGACAATTCAGAAATATGTGTGGACCCGAATTGAATAGTGATTAACCCACGAGTTAATTTATTGAACGAAAAGTAAAATTATTAACAGTTACATTATGGGGTGCACACAAGGTACCATAGGGATCAAATTTTGAAAATAAGGTACTCTAAGAGACCTCAACTGAATATAAGGTACAATAGGGGATATTAGGGTGCTTTTTTTTGGCTTTTTTGTTTAAATTCAACTTGGCACCCCTACAAATTGTTCCCTTTGCCGAAAAAATAACCTCTGATTTGTTTCAGAATTAAAAAAATATATTTAGAGGTCGCTCAAGGTCATTTTGGGGCAAAAATGCACATTCCTAATTAAATTGACGCTATTAATTAATTATTTACTTCTGGCGCATATGAACTGTGTTCTTAACAATTCAATATTGCACTCAGATTTTTTCCAGATTTTTACAATAACATTCAAAGGTCGTTCAAGGCCATTTTAGACGAAAAATTGTCATTCCTAATTAAATTGACGCTATTTATTGATTATTCATTTCTGGCCCATATGATCTGTGTTCTTAACAATTCAATATTGCATTCAGATTTTTTTCAAATTGTTACAATAACATTCAAAGGTCGCTCAAGGTCATTTGAGGGCAAAAATGGCTATTCTTAATGAGATTGATGCTATTTATTGATTAATTATTTCTGGAGCGCACGAATTTTGTTCTTTACAATTCAATATTGCACTTCGATTTTTTTCAGATTTTTACAATGACATTCAAAGGTGACTCAAGGTCATTTGCTTAATAAAATGCTAATTCAATGAAATTTTCTATAGTTTTTTTTCTATAGAGAAGCAGTGTCAATTTATTCATTACGGCAAAAAAAAATTAGTTTACTTGTTTGATAAATAGTTGTCATATTATTTGAAGGACATTCAAGGTCATTTCGCAAAAAATGAGCTTTTTGTAAATTGTGATGATGAAAAAACAGTGCTAACACTTGCATATTAAATGGTAGTTTATCGCCAACTAAGTTTTCCTCTTTCTTTTCTAAAAGGTAAATCATCATCCCTTCTTCTGCAACTTATGGTAATTAATTCTTCGTAATTACAATTTGATAACGAAACTTGATCATATATTACTAAAGCTGCGATATCCTACTTTTTTTTAACGTTTTCTATTTTTAATCAGGGCTTAGAACTGCTCAAGCTTCAAAAAATAGTAAAATAGTAACCAAACTTCTCTCAAAAAATTAACCGAAAAGTAACAATAATGTAGCAAAAAAGTAACCAAAAAGAAAGATTTTTTACCAAAAAAGACCAAGTTTCCACAAAAATCATGAATCTTCACCAAAAAAATGTATGTTTAAGAAAGTAGTTCAACTTTAAATAAAAATGGCTGAATTTTTCTGACTAAAAAAGATGAATTGTTAACGAAAAATGTAATAGTTGATACAATAACCAAAAAAGATTTTAATTTAATATAAAAAACAGTAGAATCCATTTAAACAGGAAGATTTTTCAACAAAATAGGTTATTTTTCAACCAAATTGTTGAGTTTTTAAGCCAAACAGACCATTTTTTACAAAACAGTTGAATTTTCAACCAGTAAATACGGATTTTTCACAAACAAGTTATCTGTCAACCAAATAGTTGAATTTTCTATGAAAACAGAGGAATCTTCAACTGAAAAAGACGAATTGTTAACAAAATGAGTACATTTCTAACCAAAAAGATGAATTTTCAAATAAAATTATGGATTTTAAAATAAAAGGGTGATTTTGAATAAAGAGGATTAATTTTCTACCAAAAAAGACGAATTTTAAATTAAAATTTCAACAAAAAGGATTTAAATTTTAATTTAAAAACTAGCAATTTGAGCTAAATTGCGATTTTTATCAGTATTCATAATAACTTAATTGATAGCCCTTTTTATACATTTTACATACGAACAAATTATTATTTTATTGTTTTTCCCTAATTTTCCCGGCTCTGAAGTGCCAAATTTACTGAAAAAAATTGGATTTTTTACATTCTTCACAAGTTTTTAAATAATACGATTAATGAATTAATTCATTTCGTTATTTCGGGCAAAAAATGTAACCGAAAAGTAACAATAATGTAGCAAAAAAGTAACCAAAAAGAAAGATTTTTTACCAAAAAAGACCAAGTTTCCACCAAAATCATGAATTTAAAAAAAAAATGTATGGTTAAGAAAGTAGTTCAACTTTTAACAAAATGGTTGAATTTGTCTGACTGAAAAAGATGAATTGTTAACGAAAAATGTAATAGTGGATACAATAAGAAAAAAACATTTTAATTTAATATAAAAAACAGTAGAATTCATTTGAAAAATACGATTTTTTAACAAAATAGGTTATTTTTCAACCAAATTGTTGAGTTTTTAAGCCAAAAAGACCAATTTTTACAACACAGTTGAATTTTTAACCAGTAAATGTGGATTTTTCACAAAAAAGGAAGACGAATTGTTAACAAAATAAGTACATTTCTAACCAAAAAGATGAATTTTCAAATAAAATGATGTATTTTTGAACAAAAGGGTGATTTTCAATCAAGAAGATTAATTTTCTACCAAAAAAGACAAATTTTCAACTAAAATGATGAATTTTCAACAAAAAAATAGAGTTTTAACCAAAATTGTTCAACTTTTAACCGAATTCTAGCCAAAGAAGATATAATATAATATATATAATATATCACTTGATAGCCTTTTCTATACATTTTACATGCGAACTAATTATTATTTTATTATTATTCCCTAATTTTCCCGGCTCTAAAGTGCCAAATTTACTGAAAAAATTTGAATTTTTACATTTTTCACAAGTTTTTAAATAATACGATTAATGAATTAAATTCATTTCGTTATTTTGGGCAAAAAATGTAACCAAAAGTAACCTTTTCATAAAATAAGCAACTTTTTAGTAACCGCGGATCAAAAAAGTAACTAAGTTACTAAAAAGTAACCCGTTCCGAGCCTTGCTTTTAATTAATAGCAAAATTAAAGACAAAAATAATTATGGGAAAAAAAATAATTACCATGGAAAAGAAAAAATTTTTGAATGACCATTTTTCGCAAAATGACCCTGAATGACCTTAAAGTAATATGACACGCAGTTATTAAACCTTTTAACTAATTTTTCTGCCGCAATTAATAAATTGACGCTATTTTTTAAAAAAGGACTAGAGAAAATTTAATTGAATCAACATTTTATTAAGAAAATGACCTTGAGCCACCTTTGAATGTTATTGTAAAGATCTGAACAAAATCTGAGTGCAATATTGACTTGTAAATAACAAAATTCAAACGCCTCATGAATTAATAATCGAGAAATAGCGTCAATTTAATTAAGAATGGCCATTTTGCCCTAAAATAACCTTGAGCGACCTTTGAATGTTATTGTAAAAATCTGAGTGCAATATTGACATGTAAAGAACAAAATTCAAACGCCTCATCAATGAATAATCAATAAATAGCGTCAATTTAATTAAGAATGGCCATTTTGCCCTAAAATGACCTTGAGCGACCTTTGAATGTTATTGCAAAAATCTGAAAAAAACTGAGTGCAATATTGAATTGTAAAGAACAAAATTCATGCGCGCCAGACATGAATAATCAATCAATAGCGTCAGTTTAATTAAGAATAGCCATTTTTGCCCTAAAATGGCCTTGAGCGACCTTTGAATGTTATTGCAAAAATCTGAAAAAAAACTGAGTGCAATATTGAATTGTAAAGAACGAAATTCATGCGCGCCAGACATGAATAATCAATCAATAGCGTCAGTTTAATTAAGAATAGCCATTTTTGCCCTAAAATGGCCTTGAGCGACCTTTGAATGTTATTGCAAAAATCTGAAAAAAAACTGAGTGCAATATTGAATTGTAAAGAACAAAATTCATGCGCGCCAGACATGAATAATCAATCAATAGCGTCAGTTTAATTAAGAA
The DNA here is from genome assembly GCA_932195095.1 of Andricus curvator. NCBI lineage: Eukaryota > Metazoa > Arthropoda > Insecta > Hymenoptera > Cynipidae > Andricus > Andricus curvator. The sequence continues at coordinate 160,443 of CAKNYM010048294.1, forward strand.
TAGCCATTTTTGCCCTAAAATGGCCTTGAGCGACTTTGAATGTTATTGCAAAAATCTGAAAAAAACTGAGTGCAATATTGAATTGTAAAGAACAAAATTCATGCGCGCCAGAAATAAATAATCAATAAATAGCGTAAATTTAATTAGGAATGGGCATTTTTGCCCTAAAATGGCCTTGAGCCGACCTCTAAATATTTTTTTATAATCCTGAAATAAATCAGAGGTCATTTTCCCGGCAAAAGAAACAATTTGTAGGGGTGCCAAGTTGAATTTAAAAAAAATCCCCCTAAGGGGATATAGGGACCGGTCTTTGAGGCCTGTAAATAAAAAATAAAATATAGGTCATCATCACCTGGAGGTCCGGACTGAGTCCACCATGGCAGCAGAAAATCTTCTCGTCAATGATGGCTGCGATCGGCAAACAGTTAAAGCAGTCGGTGAACGTTTTCCAGAGTTTGATATTGTACCGGCGCTTGCACTCGTCATAAAATCCATATATCCTGTTTATACTGGCGCACTCGTGATTGCCTCGCAGGAGGAAAAAGTTTTCCGGGTATTTGATTTTATAGGCGAGAAGGAGGCATATCGTTTCCAGTGATTGTTTGCCTCGGTCGACGTAATCCCCCAGGAACAGGTAGTTGGCCTCTGGAGGGAATCCACCATATTCAAAAAGTCGCAACAGGTCGGTATACTGTCCATGGATGTCTCCGCAGATTTTCAGAGGGGCCTCCAGTTCGAGAAGAATCGGCTGCTGGAGGAAAATTTCTCTGGATTTCAGACAGAGGCCACGAACTTCGGCCTCTGTCATGACAACTGATTTTCCGGGGCGGCATCCTCGAACTATAGGAAAATTAAAAGTAAATTCTTCATTAAAGAGTGAACTTTATTCAGAGCCAGACACCAAGCTAACAAGTCTAATCAGGTGATACTTTGGAGCTTTTTGTAAGACTCGGAATAACTAATCTCATTTTTTTTCAAAGGTCTTTTTTATGTAATAGGGTCGTTGCATCATTTTTAAAAGAGTTTTTTAGAAACATTTTCTTATGCTTAGTTGCTGAGAAAATTGATAAATAATTGATCAAAGAATGACATTTGCAGACTTCATAGGGTGATTTTTCAGGAAAATAGGGGAATAATAGGGAAATAAATTCTTTTGGATAAAATTAATGTAGGTGCCATACTGAATTCAATATAACACGCTTTTAATTTCTAACATTTTAAGTTGAAACATATAGAATTTTCAACAAAATAGTTGAATTTTTAACCAAAAGAAATTACTTTTTAACAAAATAGTTCAAGTTTCAAGAAAAAGAGACGAATTTTCAACAAAATTGATTAATTTTTAACCAAAAAGTTAAATTTTCAAACCAAAATTACCACTTTTACAAAAGACAGTTAAATTTTCGACCAAAATAAATTATTTTTCAACTAAATAGTTGAATTTTCAAGCAGAAGAGATGAATTTCAACAAAATAGTTTAATTTTTAACCCAATAGTATAATTTTTATTACAAAATAAAAGAAGAATTAGAGTACAATAATGTTACTTGAAAAATCTTCAAGTCAAAAAGACGAATTTTTTGCAAGGAAGACAGTTTAAAACGAAAAGTTGAATTTTCAACAAAAAAGTGAATTTGTAACAATGAAAGGTAATTTTTCTACTAAAAAGATGAATTTTCAAACCAAATCAACAAAACAGTTGAATTTTCTACAAAAAAAGGTGATTTTTTAACAAAATAGTTGAATTTTCAACAACAACAAATTAATTTTTAACCAAATAGTTAAATTTTCCATCCAAAATAACGAATTTTTAAGAAAACAATTAAATTTTCAACACAGTAGTTGAATTTTCAACCAAAATAAATTAATTTTCACTAAATAGTTAAATTTTCGACCAAAATAAATTAATTTTTAAACAAATAGCTGAAGTTTCATGCAAAAGAGACGAGTTTTTACCAAAATAGTCTAATTTTTAACCAACTAGTTGAATTTTCGACCAAAATAAATTAATTTTCAACTAAATAGTTGAACTTTCAATTTTATAGAAGACAGTTGAATTTAAACAAAAAATATCACTTTTTTTATTAAAATAGTTGATTTTTCAAAGAAATAGTAGAATTTTGACTACCAATAAAGAACGAGTAAAATAATACTGCTTGAAAATTCTTCAAGCCAAAAAGACAAATATCTTAAAAGACAATTCAAATTGAAAAGTTGAATTTTCAACAAAAAAAGTTAATTTGCAAGAAGAAAAGATGATTTTTCTGCCAAAAAAGATGAATTTTCAATCAAAGTAACAAAACAGTTGAATTTTCGACCAAAAAAGATGCATCTTTAACAAAATAGTTAAATTTTCAACAAAATAGTTAAATGTTTAACCAAATAATTAATTTTTAACCAAATAATTAATTTTTAACCAA
>CAKNYM010048294.1:162871-174761 GCA_932195095.1 Andricus curvator
TTTAACCAAATAATTAATTTTTAACCAAATAATTAATTTTTAACCAAATAATTAATTTTTAACCAAATAATTAATTTTTAACCAAATAATTAATTTTTAACAAAATAATTAATTTTTAACCAAATAATTAATTTTTAACCAAATAGTTTCCAGCAAAGAAGACGAATTTTCAAACCAAAATAACGAATTTTAAAGAAGACAGTTAAATTTGTAATAAAATAGTTAAATTTTCGACCAAAATAAATTAATTTTTAACTAAATAGTTCAATTCTCAAGCAAACGAGACGAATTACAACAAAATAGTTTAATTTTTAACCAAACAGTTGAATTTTTCCAACCAAAAGAATTAATTTTTAACCAAATAGTTGAAGTTTAAAGCAAAAAATACGAATTTTCAACAAAATAGTCTAATTGTTAACCAAATAGTTGAATTTTCAAACCAATATAACGAATTTTAAAGCAGACAGTTAAATTTTCAACAAAGTAGTTAAATTTTCGACCAAAATAAATTAATTTTTAACTAAATAATTTTTAACAAAAAAGATCACTTTTCATAAAAAAAATATGAATTTTCAATCCAAGTAACAAAACAGTTGAATTTTCGACAAAAAAAAATTACTCTTTAACAAAGTAGTTAAATTTTAAACAAAGTGAGTAAATTTTCAAGAAAATCGTTAAATTTTTAACCAAATACTTGAATTTTCAACCAAGAAAATGGCTTTTCTACCAAAAAATATTAATTTTCAATTCAAAAGGACGAATGTACAGCAAGACAGTTGAATCTTCGATTAAAAAAGATTACTTGAACAGAGAAGTTCCATTTTCAACACAATAATTAAATTTTCAACAAAATATTTAAATTTTTAACCAAATACTTGAATTTTCAACCTAAAAAGATGACTTTTCTACCAAAAAAGATGGATTTTTTTATTTTTGGTTAACAATTTATCTCTCTTATTTGAAAATTCGTGAGTTTTGTTGAAAGTTCGTCTTTTTTTGTAGAAATTAGTTCTTCTGGATTAAAAATTCAACTATTCCAGTTAATGACTCATCACTTTAGTTGAAAATTCATCTTTTTTGTTTAAAATTCAAGAATTCCCGTTGAAGACTCATTGATTCAGGAAAAAATTCATCAGATGGGTTGAAAATTAATTTTTTTAATTAAAATTTTAACAGACGAATGTACAGCAAGATAACTGAATCTTCCATTAAAAAATATGACTTCAACAAAAAAGCTGAATTTTCAAAACAATAATTAAATTTTCAACAAAATAGTTAAACTTTTGACCAAATACTTGAATTTTCAACCTGCAAAGATGACTTTTCTACCAAAAAAGATTGATTTTTAATTCAAAAAGAAGAATTTTCAGCAAAGCAGTTCAATCTTCGATCAAAAAAGATGTCTTTAAGAAAAAAGCTGAATTTTCATCAAAATAATAAAATTTTTAACAAAATAGTCGAAATTTTAACCAACAGATTAATTCTGAGCCAAAAATATAAGAGTACACTTTTCAATCAAAAATAGTTGTATTTTCTTATTGGGTTCTATTAATTCAGTTCACATTCAAACGAAAAAAAAACGAGAGAAAAAGGGGAAAGGTTTAAGAGTGTGAAATCTGCATTTGTAGTATTTTGTAAAAATAACTATCAATGAAATCTCAATTTTTCTATTAATATTCCAAAATATAGAGATCATAAAAGTTAAATTTATATGCAACGTCCCAAAGTTTATTTATTGTAATTAATACTACTGAGGTACTCTAACACGAAGGAAATTGTACAGATAGAAGCATTCAAAGGACTATTTTGTTTGCAAAAAATCAGTGCAGAGTACTTTCTTTGAAGCGTACTTTTTTTTAAAGAAATAAGTGACCAGATAATTGTCGTTCAGTACAGTTGCTGTATTTTTAGACAGCCATGGCGAACTTTACTACACGGCTGAATTGGTGTCATAATGATTATTGGAAAACTCAACATCAACAAGGTCATTTGAATGTGAAAAAAAGTTAGTTAAACAATTATTTCGAATTTACATATTTATCTCGTAACAATTAAGCAATATTCTATTTTCACGTCCACCTCAGAGGAGTATGTGATGTCATTTTTTAAATTACGTCAGAAATCTTCGGATAGAACAGAGCTGCTGCAAAACTTCTTTTTCATAGTTCCCTGACTTTTTCCTGATTTTTCCCTGCCTAATTTTTCATTTTCCCAAAACATTTATATTTATATACCAAAATTCGAATATTGTAAGATTTTTAATATAGAATCTTTTATAAATGGAATAAAACAATTTTAAATTTATTATTCTACGGTCTGCTACAGTCTAATTTACTTGAAAAAACTTACATATTTAAACCAGGGTTTCTAGCGTTTCTTCAAAAACAGAATTCTAGGACTTTTACAGGTTTCCCAGGACAAAAAAAATACACATTTTCACGTACCTTTTTTTTACAGTGTCCCCAAAATCTGATTTTATAGTAAAAAAAACGTTTTTTTGTTATTTCTGTTTCTCCTCTTTCAGCTTTAACAACAATTTAATGAAATTTTTAAAATCCAATAATTTGTTGTTGCTGATATTATCAAAACGAGTTTAATTCTGTGTGTAATGAGATTTCTTTGATTAGAATTGGTTAAAATTTGACTGCGTTATCGAATTTTAAGATAATTTAAGTTTAATTTTCAATGCAATAATAAAATTGTCAGCAAATAAGTTGAATTTTTAACCAAATTTTTTAATTTTCAATCAAATGATCGAATTTTAAACCAAAGAAATTCAACTTCCAAAAATAGTTGCATTTCTAACGAAATAATTGAATTTTTTAGAAGACAGTTTAATTCTGAACAAAAAAAGTGAATTTTAAATCCAAAAGGACGAATTTTGTGTTTAAATAGACGAATGTTCAACAAAAAAGTTGAATTTTCAACTAAAAAGGATGATTTTTTAACAAAATACTTAAATTTTCTAATTACAAAAATAAATTTCCAACCAGCGAGTCTTATTTTGAAACAAAAACTATTAAACTTCAACCAAACACAGTTGAATTTTCAACACGAAAATTGGAATTTTCGACAAAAAGACGAATTCACAACGAAAAATTAAATAGTGGATATTTCAACAACAAAAAACGGATTTTCAACAAAATAGTTAAATTTTCAACAAGAGTTGAATTTTCAAACGAAAAAAATAATTAAATGTTTAACCAAATAGTTTAAACGACGAATTTTCAGCCAAGAAAATTAATTTTCTACCAAAAAAGACAAATTTTCAAGAAAATACATAAATATTCAAATAAAAAGTTGAATTTTCAATTAAAAAAGATAAATTTTCAGTAAAAAAGATTCAACTAAATAGAATGAATATTTAATAAAGTAGATCAACTTTTAATAAAAAAATACAATTTTTCTACAAACCAGTTGAATTTTCAACCCGCACATATTAACTTTCTACCAAAGAGACGAATTTTCAACAAAATAATTTGATTTTCAACTAAAGAGATGAATTTTCAATGAAAATGATGAATCTTCAACCAAAAAAAAAATAATAATTTTGAACAAAGTAGTTCAACTTTCAGCCCAGAATAAAATTTTCTAATAAAAAAAAGTTCATTTTCAAACAGTTTGTTGCAGTTTTAATCAAAAAGAGAAAATTTTCCCACAAAGATTTGTTTTCTACCAATAAAGACGAATTTTTAACTAAACAAGATCAATTTTCAAAACAAACAAAAAATGGAAAAGTTACATTTTCAGGTTAAAAATTAATTTTAAATAAAAAAATGATATTTTCAACAAAATAGTTTAATTTTCAATCAAAGAAATGAAGCCTCAAACAAAATAAATACATTTTTCACCAAGTGGTTCAACTTTTACCCAAGTGTTTGAATTTTCAACTTAAAAAAAAATCATTTTTCAGCTAAAAATTAAATAGGTACATTTTTATTTTAAAAAATTAACTTTTCAACAACAACAAATTAGATTTGAATAAAGTAGTTAAATTTTCATTCAACGAGATGAATTTTCAACAAAAATGATGAATCTGCAAATGGAATAGTTAAATTTTCAATTAAAAATATTAATTTCCAACCAAAAAGAAAAAGAATTTTCAACCAAAAAGATGAATTTTCAACTAAAATGATGAATTTTCGACAAAAAAAAATGATTTTTTAATAAAGAGGTTCAAATTACACCCAAATAATTGAATTTTCTACTAGAAAAGATGAATTCTCAACGAATAAGGTAGATATTTCAAATAAAATCCTAACTAAATGTTATTAATATTCAAATACCAGAATCTTAATCTTGTACAATTTTTAAAATACAATCTTCCATACACGGAATAAAACAATTTCAAATAAAAATAAAAAAATTACTAATTTATTATCCTTGACAGTTATTAAAAGTGCCTCTTATAGAAATTCCTTGACTTTTGAAATTGAATTGAACTTAATTTCAATATATTGAGAGCAAATATTATTAGGCTTAAAAATTTTTAATGAAATCGTTTTTAAAGTTGAAAAAAAATCTGGAATAAATGAGAAACTTTGAAATAATAATATAAATAAGATGAACAATCTCTTGTTAAAAAGGTAGTCTTTTTTCATTCAGCAGAGAACAACTTTAAGAAACTATTTTTTCTTTAAACAAATAAAAATTCCAGGACCATGAATTGAAAAGAATTTAAAAATATTTAAAAATTCATTGAATTTAATAAGTTTCAAATGAGTTCAGTAAGTCTGAAATGAGCTTAGAAATATTCAGGAAAATTTAAAAGAATTCAGACTGAATTCCAAATGCATTCAAATGAATTGTAAAAAATATCTGAAAGTCTTTTCAAATCTTTAAAAACTTACGGAATTTCCTCTCTTCTTGTGAATAAATTCTTTCAAATCCATTGAAATATGAAAAACATCCTGAAATACTTAAAGCCCTTCAAACTCTTTTGAAATCCCTTGAAATTTTTTAAAGCTCTAAAAAATTCCTTTGAATTTGTAAAATACCCTAAAAAATTGCAAATACCTTCAAACCTATTAAAAAAAATTCCTTAGAATTTTTTAAAGTACCCTAAAATATTTCAAATTCTTTTAAATCTTTGAAATCATTTTGAATCTCTTCAAATTATTGAAATCTATTAAAAATCCATTGAAATCTTCTAAAATTCCCTCACATATTTTAAATTCTATGGGACCTTTACAAATCCCTTGAAAATTTTTTAATTTCTTGAATTCCTTGGAATATTTTAAAATACCTTAAAATTTTGCAAATTCCTTGAATTCCCTTGAAACTTTTTAAAGCTCTTAAAAATTCCATGGAATATAAAAAAATACCATAATAAAATCTTTAAGAAATGTTTCAAATTCTTTGACATCTTTTGAAATTCCCTGAAAATTTTAAGATCTCCTGAAAATGCCTTGGAATATTTTTAAATAACCTACTATATTTCAAATCCTTTGAAATCCAATGAAACTTTTAAAAGCTCTAAAAAATTCCTTTTAATGTGTTAAAATACCCTAGAAATTTTTAAATCATTAGGAATACCTTCAAATTATTCAAATCTATTAAAATATCCTAAAATATTCCAAATCCGTTGAAATCACTTGAAACTTTTTAAAGACTCTTTAAAATTCCTTTGAATTTTTAAAAATACCTCAAAATCTTTTAAATCCTTTATAATTCCCTCAAATTATTGAAACCTATTCAGAGTGTCTTGGAATCTTTTAAAATACCATAAAACACTTTAAACTCTGAAATCTTTTGAAATCCCTTGAAACTTTTGAAAGCTTTCGAAGATTCCTTGGAATTTTTCAAATATGTACCCTAAAAGATTTCAAAAGAATTCAAGAAAATTCAGGAATAGGTATAACCCTGAATTCAATAGTGAGTAACCCATGGGTTAATTTATTGAAAGAAAAATGACTAAAGTAATCTTTTCACTTAAAAAAGTGATTTGAGAAAAAGAAACTTAATAAGTAAATGTGTGGCAGCCCTGACTATTCTTGTCATTTACTTAAAGTGCTTCTTACAGAAATTCCCTGACTTACATTTTTTTCAAAGTCCCTGACTTCCCTGATTTCTAGGTTTTCCCTGACCTGCGGCGACTTCTTAAAAACACTTTATTCGAAATCAAAACGTTATTAAAACGACCAAATCTAATTAAATAAATAAAAAATTGGAATGAGAAAATAAATCAATTTCGTCCAAGATTACATTCATGATTTCATTTATGTAAATTTTGATATAAATACTTTCCTAACAATCTGAATGTCTTTTTTTTAAATTTGTCAACATTATTTAAAAGCCAGCACTGTTTATAAACCAGGGGGCATTTAATGGGAACTAATGCACTAATTGGAACGCTAAACCTTTAATGGTTTCGTACCTATATCACGCAAAACACAGAGTGCAACGATATTGAAATGTGGAACATAGTGTATCCTGAAAATAGAACCTATCGTAACCATGGACTCTGAAAATAAATTGACAGCGCTTTCAACTTCATTTCAGTTTCCTAGTGAAAATCATCCCAATAAAATGAGTATAAATAGATAAGAAATGTATTCAATTCTCCAATACAGGGTGGCCGTTTTAATCAAAGAAAAAAAATCCCGGCCATTTCCGGGTTTTTTCCCCGGTGCGCAAACATTTTTCACGGTCAATGAAATTTAAAAAATCGAACTCTCAACTTAACATTTTTCCATTTGAAGTAATAAAAATTGAGCTGCAAATTAAAGTACTCAAAGTGGAACTCTTGAATTTTAAACTCTTAAAATTGAAGTTTAAAAGTTTTTTAATTCAAAAATTTTGTATTGAAAATGATAAATCTTCAACTGGAATAGTTGAATTTTAAACCAAAAAGATGAGTTTCCAACTAAAACAATGAATCTCGAATTGAAATAGTTGACTTTAAAAAAATATATTTTTTTACTAAAAAAGATAAGTTGTCAATCAAAACTTAAATAATTAAGTTTTAGGTTCAAAAAATGAATTACTTTCCACACAAAAAACTAATATTCAACAAAATAGTTACATTTTGAAACAAAGTGATGAATTTTCAACTAAAATTGTAAATTTTTAATCGGATTAGTTTAATTTTAAACCAGAAGGATGAATTTTCAACTAAAATGATGAATCTTTAACTCGAAAACTTGAATTTTTGACTAACGAAATGAATTTTCTACCAACAAGATTAATTTCTACCAAAAATTATGAACTTTCAACTTAAAAAGATAATTTTTCACAAAAAAAAATTAAATAATCGAATTTTTAGTGAAAAAATTAATGTTCAATCAAAGAGGTGAATTTTTAACTAAAATTATGGAATATTCAACTGGAATAATAGTTATATTTTCAGGTCAAATAAATAATAATTTTCAACCAAAAAAGAAACAAATTTTCAACAAAATAGTTCAATTTTCGGCAAAAAAATTCCTTTTCATCCAAAGAGAAAAGAAGTTTTCAATAAAATAGCTCATATTTCACAAAACAAAAAAAAACTTTAACCAAGAAATTTTAATTCCAACTTAAAAGATGAATTTTCAACTAAAAAAAATGACAAATATTTAACTAGAATACTTGAATTTTTAACCGAAAAAAATTTTTAAACAAGAGGATTAAGTTGCACAGAAAGATCAATTTTCTACAAAAAAGGCGAATTTTTCACAAAGTAAATAAATTTTCAAACAACTAGTTTAATTTCTAAATCAAAAATATCAATTTTTAACCAAACAGTTGAATTTTCATCCAAAAAAGATACATTTTCAACCAAAAATAGAATGGTTAATTTTTCTGTTAAAACTGTCATTCTTAACAAACAAACAAAACGGATTTTTGGCAAAATAGTTAAATTTTCTACTGGAATAGTTAAATTTTTAGCTAAAAAGTTTTTAAAATTCTATGTACAGCTATTCGTAGCACTCAAAAAAATTCGAACAATTTGCCCTTACGACTTTTTTTCGATAAAAAGAACATTGTCAGAGTTTAGCATTTTCAAAATCCAAAAAGACAAACGAAAATTAACATTTTAAAACTGGAATAGTTGAAATTTCAATAAAAAAAATTAATTTTTACTGAAAAAGATAAATTGTCAACCAAAACTTAAATAATTAAGTTTTAAGTTAAAAAATCAATGTTCAACCAAAAAGGACGAATTATCGACTAAAAAAGATAATTTTTCAACCAAAAATTGAATAATTAAATGTTCAGTCAAAAAATGAATGTTCAAAAAGATACATTTTTAACTAAAATTATGGAACATTCAACTGGAGTAATAGTTTCATTTTCAGTAAAAAAAAAATTTCAACCAAAAATGGAACAAATTTTCGACGAAATAGTTGAATTTTCTGCAAAAAAAATTCTTTTTCATCTAAAGAAAATACTAGTTTTTAATCAAATAGCTCATTTTTCAACCAAAGAAATTAATTTTTAATTAATGATGAAACTTCAACAAAAAATTCATTTAAAAAAAAGTGGTTTAACTTTTAACCAAGTAATTTTATTTCCAACCTAAAAGATGAATTTTCAACTAAAATGATACATATTTAACTCGAATTTTTACAAGATTAACTTTCAAAGAAAAAGATCATTTTCTACCAAAAGAAGTCGATTTTTTAACAAAATACGTGAATTTTCAAAGAAATAGTTGAATTTTCAATCAAAAAAGACAAATTTTCGTCCAAATTGTTCAATTTTTAACTAGAAAGATCAATTTTCAACCAAACTGATGAATTTTCAAGTAAAATGATGAATTTTCAAGTAAAATGATGAATAGTTTGATATTTAAATAAAAATATCTATTTTCAACCAAATAGTTGAATTTTCATTCAAAAAAGATAAATTTTCAACAAAAAATAGAATAGTTAAACTTTCAGTTAAAAATCTAATTCTTAAAAAAAAACGGATTTTCAACAAAATCGTTAAATTTTCTACTGGAATAGTTAAATTTTTAGTTAAGAAATTGATTTTCAACAAAGTAGTTACATTTTCAAAAAGAGATGAATTTTCAATTAAAATGATGAACCTTCAGACAAAAAAAATTAATTTTTAACAAGAGAGTTCAACTTTTAACCACAAATAGTTACATTTTTAACCAAAAAAAAAAGATAAATTCGCAACGAACAATGTAACAAAATTTTCTATTATAATTCAGAAATATTTCCTCTTTGAAATACTACTTCTACTCTAAAAACTACTTGAATTACTTATTTTTTCTAAAATTTGGAAAAGGGAACTTTTAAATTGTGACGAATTCTCTGTTCCAAGTGAAATTATATTTCTTTACGGAAACTCCCTGTCCTAAAATAAAAACGATAAATATTTTCTAAAATTCCCTGTTCAAGTCAGGATAAATGAGGAGTAGGCGAATAAAACGTGATAAATCCATTTTTTTTTTAATCTCACAGAGCAAAAAATTGCAAAAAGTTTTTCTTATAATGGAAAATAAAAAAAAATCAATAATAAATTATGATAATAATTGTGAGATAATCTGACAAATCTGCGACTGTAGAAAAAGTAGAATCACTTTTCTAAATTGACAAAAATTAATAAAATAATGAAAACTTGAATTTTTCTGCGATCCGAAGTAAATTCCCGGTTTTTTCATTAAATTCCTGGTCATTTCCCGGTATATAAAGTTCCCTTCTGAAGATTAGTTTTTTTTAGTAGACAAAAAACAAGCTTAAAATGAACAGTCTTTTTTCTTTTTCTGACAATGGCACTGAAATTGTCGCATGCATTCTAAATTTAAAAGCGTCGAATGACAAAAATCGAAACAACTTTTCTCATGAGAAGCAGCTTTTGAGAACTAATTCAATTGGTTGGATTAGTCCAAGGTTGAGAAGGTAGAACATAAAATTCTAAACCTTTTTCCAGTAATTTATCCTAAATTATACCTCGTTAAGAATGAAATTGTCTTTTCTTCATATTATTTTATTTGCTGAATTCTAACTGAAATAAAGAGAACCATCATATCTATTACATCTCAGATATTGTTCAAACAAATAATTCCTTATCAGACCGATAACTATCAGAAAATTTAAATTTCACTGTCCTAGTTAAAGTCCCAATTTTCTCGTGACATCTGGTTGTCTGGTTACCATTAAGTTTCGTCAATCAGAATGATAAATAAAATTAGAATTTTGTTCAAATTTTGTTGAATATAGACTAAACAAAAATTATTTAAGCTTTAAGAATCTGATACAATATTCCACTTTTCTGCCAAAGTTTGTAGACTAGATTAAAAACAGAAATCTTCTTTTCGTGAAATTCTAAATATTGAAAATATTGAGAAACCAAATAATAAATATGACATGAGTAAATTCATTTAACATTTACGAACGTGCATTTGGCCCTGCACACTAGTTTGCAACTTTAACCACATGTACTGCATTTAACAAGCTGAAATAATTACAGTTGACCAATGCTGTGTAACATCCTATCAAACATTAATTGTTTCGCTACGTATTCTAATAACAAGCCTCGTGCAAGGTAAATACAACTTTGTTCTTTTCAAACAAAGAACTTTTTCAATCGAAGGAAGATCTGCTAACGTAAACTAAATACAGTGATAAAATTAGCTACGCTGCACATTAATTATTACGTGCTTTTTTTTAATCGGCTATACGTGAACAATTAATACTCCAGAGATAATTTCCCTTTTTCCCGTGTCATCAGTGTAAAATACTTCATTGTGGAAAAATCAATCTTTAAAATCGGAATTAAAATTCATTTAAAAATTGGAATCAAGAATTATTAACTATTATTCCTAAAATTGGACATTACCTTTGGAGTATAAATAATACTTTTAGACACAAATCAAACTGTCAAAAAGACGTTTTCAGATCAGTATAATATAATTGTACAGGGTGTCTACCCTACCTGAAAAAAACCTGGAAATGTCAGAGAATTTTTTTAAAGTCATGGAATTTTTTTCGAGAGCGTGTTTAATTTTGTTTTAAATTGTAATATAAAATTGAATGGAAATGATTCTTAATTTGGAAAAGTAACTCTATATTACTGTATTGAACTATTTTGTTGACAACTTTTTTTTTAGAATTAATTTTTTTAACTGAAAATTTAAATATACCAGTTGAATATTCCATCATTTTTAGTTACAAATTCGTCTCTTTCGATGAACAGTAATTTTTTTAACTAAAAATTTAACTATTCAATTTTTGGTTGAAAAATGATCTTTTTTAGTTGAAAATTGATCTTTTTGGGTAGTAATTAATCTTTTTAGTTGAAAAATCATCAATTTGTTTCAAAATGTAACTAAAATTCATATTTTTTATTTAAAATTCAACTATTGCAGTTGTAGATTTATCATTTTACATAGTTTAAAATTCATCACTTTGTTTGAAAGTGTAACAGTTCTATTGACAATTGGTCTTTTTTTGTTTTAAATTATTTTTTTTAATTGAAAATATAACTATTCCAATTAAATATTCCATCATTTTAGATAAAAATTCATCTCTTTCGTTGAACATTAATTTTTCAACTGAAAATTAATCTTTTTTGGTAGAAATTAATCTTTTTAGTAGAAAGTTCATCACTTTGTTTGAAAATGTAACTAAAAAGAATAAAAATGTAACTAAAATTCATTTTTTGGTTTAAGAACGAACTATTGCAGTTGTATATTTATCATTTTAGTTGAAAATTCATCACTTTGTTTGAAAATGTAACTTTTTTATTGACAATTTGTCTTTTTTTGTTTGAAATAATTTTTTTTTAATCAAAATTTAAGTATTCCAATCGAATATTCCATCATTTTAGTTTAAAATTCATCTCTTTGGCTGATCATTAATTTCTTTAACTAAAAATTAAACTATTCAACTTTTGGTTGAAAAATGATATTTTTTAGTTGAAAATTCGTCTATTTTGGTAGAAATTTATTTTTGTT
>CAKNYM010048294.1:192237-229719 GCA_932195095.1 Andricus curvator
GGTTTCAAGAGAATAAAAATTTTTTCTGAAGATTCCTGGGAAAATTTCAAATAATTTTTTATTTTCAAGAAGATTTATGAGAAAATTTAGAATAATTATTTATTTTGAAAAATTAATTCTAAAAGAAAACTGAAAAATATTTTAAAACATTTCCTAAAATTTCGAAAAATAATGTAGAAGATTTTAAAGACAAATTTGGCAATTTTGCAAGATTCGAAAATTTCAGAAAAAATTCCAGAAAATTTAGGAGATATTTAGAAATTTTGAAACCATTTAAAAATAATTTTGGAAGATTAAAAAAAAAGAAGCTTTTTGAGAATTTTGAAAGGCTTCAAGAGAATAAAAAATATTATATTATATTATATTCGAGTTAAAAGTTCAACTTTTTTATACAATATATTCGTCTTTTTAGCTTTAAATTTTTGCAGTTTGGAAAAAAATCTACTATTTGGTTAAAAATTCAACTATTTTGTAAAAAATCAGTTTTTTGTTGTTATTTAAAATTAATTCTCTTATATCGAAATTTAAATACTAAATGTAATTAATTAATTTTTTTATTGAAAATTACCTTTTTTGTTAAAAATTCACTGCTTTGTAGAAAATTCGTCATTTTAGGTTGAAAAGTCAACACTTTTGTTGAAAATTCATCTTTTTGGTTCAAAAATTCAACTCTTTTCATTTGAAAATGCATTTTTTGCGCAGAAAATTATATTTTATTGGTTAAAAATTCAATTATTTGGTAGAAAATTCATCTCTTTGGCTTTACATTTTAATAGCTTAGTAGAAAATTAAACTATTTGGTTAAAAATGAACTATTTTATTGAAAATTAAATCTTTTTTGGTTAAAAAAACAACTGTTGTGTTGAAAATCAATCTGTTTTTGTTGAGAATTCGAATAATTTGTAAAAAATAGTTTTTTATTAATTTCAACTTCTTTTGGTTGAAACTGGAACTATTTTGTGAAAATTATTTTTTTTTTTTGAAAGTTAAATGTTTTTAAATGAAAATTTGACTATTCAATTTTTTGTTAAAAATTTATGTATTTTGTTGAAAATTCGTATTTTCTTTAATTTTAAAAATAATTAATTCATTTATATTTACAACTGATTAACTTAAAACGTTTTTTATCCAACATTTTTAATTTCAAATGATTCTAATTATTTAAGTCTTCAAGGCTGCATTTTAAAATTCCTTAAATTGAATATGTACGCTTAAAAATGAAGACCTAAAATGAGAAAATTTTTGAGTAAAAGATTTTAGAATTACTAATAAGTTGAATTTTCGACCAAAAAAATACCAGTTTTCAACCAAACACATGAATTTTCAATCAAATATATAATTTTTCATCCAAATAGTTGAATTTTCAACTAAAAAAGGTAAATTTCAACTTAAAATAGAATAGTTAAATTTTTAGTTACAAAAAAATTAATTCTCAACCCAAAAAAAAAGTTTTAAAAAAACTCAAAAAAATTTTCAACAATATAGTTAAATTCAATGATATGAATCTTCAATAAAAAACAAAAAATTAAATCTCAAAGAAAAGTGTAATAGTTAATATTTCCACACAAAATATTTTAATTTTAAATCAAAAAGGTGAAGTTCAAACTAATGAGATTAATTTTCTACCAAAAAGGACGAATTTTCAACAATATAGTTAAATTTTTAACCATTGATATGAATCTTAAATAAAAAAAAATTAATTCTCAACAAAAAGTGTAATAGTTGATATTTCCACAAAATTATTTTAATTTTCAATCAAAAAGGTAAAATTCAAACCATTGAGATTACTTTTCTACCAAAAGGACGAATTTTCAACAACAAACATGAATTTTCAACCAAAAAAGATAAATTTAACAAAAAAGATGAAATTTCTACCAAAAATAACGACATTTAAACCAAATACTTGAATTTTAAGTCAAAAAATTATTTTCAAACAAATAAAATTAATTTTCAACAAAATAGTTTGATTTTCAACCAAACAGGTGAATTTTCAACAACGAAGATTACATTTCAACCAAAAAATACGAATTTTCAATCAAATATATGAATGAAAAAAAATGGAATTATTAAATTTTCAGTATAAACAAAATTTAATTTCAAAAAATGATTTGGAACAAAACAGTAAAATTTTGAAACGAAGAAATGCATTTTCAACTAAAATTATAAATCTTCAACCAACAAAATTAATTTTAACTAAGTAGTTGATTTTTCAACTAAAAAGATCAATTTTCAATGAAAAAAATGAAAATTCGACTAATGAGATTTCTTTTCTACCAAAAAAGATAATCTTTCAAACAAATAGTTAAATTGTCAACTAAAACAGTAGATTTTTAGTTTAAAATGCTACTTTGTAAATATTTAAGTCTTTAAAGCTGTATTTTAAAATTCTTTTAATTAAACTGGTACGTTAAAAATGAAGACCTAAAATGAAGAATTTTTTAAATAAAAGATTTCAGATTTACGCATAACAAACTGAATGATTTAATAATTGAAAAAGTTGAAATCGAACTTATTCTAAATTGCGTCATATCATGTGCTATGAAATTTGTGATATTTTAAGTGATTGCTTAGATTTTTCTTCTAAAAATTTGTAAAATTCAAGGTGAAAAATTTAATTCACTATCATTTCTCGGTTTTCCGGTCCAGTGGCCACCCTGAAAACGTAATTTTATTTACCAAACAAGCGAAGTAAGTGAAACGCCCCGTACAATTGACTAGGCAAAGAGTCCGGATTTTCTCTCGTTATGTCCTCGAATTGCAATCGTTCCCATTTGTAGAGTAATTGAAGGCCAAGAGTGAGATTGAAGTATTCTCGAATGCCTTTCGTCACTTCCAACGCACTCTCCCTGTTTGCACAAAAAATTATTTATTTTTTAAAATATTTTTTCGACAATTTCCGAGTTTTTTCTAATTAAATCTGGTAACAAAAACCTTAAATTTAACTAAAAGATCATCTAAGTGGGCGTCCATAAACTACGTTACCAATTTTGGGCTTTGGGGATTTTATACCAAAAGAGATTTTCTTAGAGATGAATTTTCAACCCGTAAAGACGAAATTTTAAACAAAACAAAAATTAATTTTTAAACCGACAGTTGCATTAACAACCAAATAGTTGATCTTTCAAGCCAAGAAGACGATTTTTTCGAAGACAGTTGAATTTTCAACAAAAAAATTAATTTTCAACCAAGAAAGATGAATTTTCTACCATAAAAGATGAATTTTAAATCCAAAAGGACGAATTTTCAACAAAACAGTTGCATTTTCGATAAAAAAATGACTTTAACAAAATAGTTAAATTTTCAACAAAATAATTAAACTTTCAACAAAATAGCTGAATTTTTAACTTAAAGGGATGATTTTTCACTCAAGAAGATTAATTTTCCACCAAAAGAGGAATTTCCAACAAAATACACGAATTCTCAACCAATTAGTTGAATTTTCAACTAAAAAAATCAATTTTCAACCAAAAATGGAATAGTCAAATTTTTAATTAGAAAAATTACTTTTCAACACCAACAAAAAAACCATTTTCAATCAGTTGAATTTAACGAAAAAAGACGAATCTTTAACAAAATAGTTGAATCCTCAATCTTAGAGATGAATTTTTAACAAAGAAGATTAATTTTCTACCTTAAAAGATGAATTTTCAATCTGATTAATTAATTTTCAAGCTAAAAAGTCGAATGTTTTACAAACAGTTGACTTCTAAACCGGAAAAGATGAATTTTCAACAAGAAAGTTAATTTTCAAATAAAAAAGATATGTCTTCAACCAAAAATGGCATGGTTGAATTTACAGTAAAAAAAGTTAATTTAAAAAAACGAATTTCCAACACAATACTTTTCAATATTTGTCTGCCAATAGTTAAATAGAAACAATTAAAATAAATAATAAAATAAATAATTATAAATAGTTAAATGGAAAAATTAAATTTACAGATAAAAAAATTAATTTTTAACCGAAAAAAACGAATTTTCAACAAAATAGTTCAATTTTTAACCAAAGAGGTGAATCTTTAATTAAAAAATGAATTTTTAACAAAGTAATCAAGCTTTTAACCAAAAATATGAATTTTTTACGGAAAAGAATCTTCTATTAAAAATACGAATTTTTAACAAAAGACATGAATTTTCAACAAAATTGTTGAATTTTGCAACCAAAGACAAATTTTCTACAAAAAAAATTGAATTTTCTACCCGAAAATATTATGAATCTTCAATTTTTAACAAAAGAGATGAGTTTTCAACAAAAAAAAAGAAATGAATTTAAAAAAAAATAATTTTCAACAGAATAGTTGAACTTTCAACCAAACAGTTTATTTAAAAAAAAAAAACAACAGATTTTTTAACCATTAAGAATTTTCAACCAAAGAAATGAATTTTTAACTAGAATGATGAATATTAAGCAAAAAAATTAATTTTCAAAAAAAGAGTTGAAGCTTCAATCAAATAGTTTAATTTTCAACAAAAAAGATGATTTTTAACTATTAAGAATTTTCACAAAAATACACAAATTTTCAACAACATTTTTGAATTCTGAAGCCAAAACTGCTTTCTACAGAAAAATTTAATTTTCAAAACGAAAATGTGAATTCACAAAAAAATCATTTTTAACTAAAATTATGAGTCTTTAGCCAAAAAAGATTTTATCTTAAAATAAAAAACAGTTGAATTCAACCAAAAAAGACGAATTTTCACCGAAAGAGTTGAATCTTCAACCAAAAAACATTATAAAAAATCAAAAACAGTTGAATTCAAACAAAACACACGAATTTTCAACTAAAATTATGAATTTTCAGGAGGAAAAAAATAATTTTCAACAAAATAGTTGAACATTCAACCAAATAGTTTATTTTTTGAGATTTTGAGAGATTTTTTTAACCATTATGAATTTTCAATAAAAGACATGCATTTTCGACAAAATTGTTGAATTTTGAAGCCAAAAAGATGAATTTTTTACAAAAAATGGGTATTTTCAATCCGAAAATATAAATTTACAATAAAAAAATTAATTTTAAATCAAATAGTTGAATTTTCAACTAAAATTATGAATGTTTAACCAAAAAAGATTTTAATTTCAAATAAAAAACAGTTGAATTCAACCAAAAAGATGAATTTTCAACAAAAGAGTTGAATTTTAACCAAAGAAATTAATTTTCAACTAAAATGATGAATCTTCAACCAAAAAAGATTTTAATTTAAAATCAAAAACAGTTGAATTCAAACAAAACAAACGAATTGTAAACGAAAATGATGAATTTTCATGGGGGACAAAATAATTTTCAACAGAATAGTTGAACATTCAACCAAATATTTTATTTTTCAAGGAAAAAGATGATTTTTTAACCTTGATGAATTTTCAACAAAATTGTCGAATTTTGAAGCAAAAAAGATGAATTTTCTACAAAAAAATGGGAATTTTCAATCCGAAAATATGAATTTACAATAAAAAAAATTAATTATAAACCAAATAGTTGAATTTTCAACTAAAATTATGAATGTTCAACCAAAAAAGATTTTAATTAAAAATAAAAAACAGTCGCATTCAGCCAAAAAGATGACTTTTCAACAAAAGAGTTGAATTTTAACCAAAGAAATGAATTTTCAACTAAAATGATGAATCTTCAACTAAAAAAGATTTTAATTTAAAATCAAAAACAATTTAATTCAAACCAAAAAGACCAAAACCAAAAATTTTCAACTAAAATGATGAATTTTCAGGGAAAAATAATCATTTTCAACAGAATAGTTGAAAATTCAACCAAATAGTTTATTTTTCAAGGAAAAAGATGATTTTTTAACCATTATGAATTTTCAATAGAATACATGAATTTTCAAAACAATTGTTGAATTTTGAAGCCAAAAAGATGAATTTTCTACAAAAACAATGGGAATTTTCAATCCAAAAATATGAATTTGAAATCAAAAAATTAATTTTAAACCAAGTAGTAGAATTTTCAACTAAAATTATGAATGTTCAAAAAAATAAAAAACAGTTGAATTCAGCCAGAAAGATGACTTTTCAAACAAAAGAGTTGAATTTTAACCAAAGGAATTAATTTTCAACTAAAATGATGATTCTTCACAGAAAAAAATTAATTTTGAGCAAAAGAGTTGAAGATTTAACCAAATAGTTTAATTTTATACCAAAAAGATGATTATTTAACCATTAAGATTAATTTTCTAATAAAAAGAAAATTTTTTAAACAGAATACATGCATTTTCTACCGAATAGTTGAATTTTCAAGTAAAAAAAAAATAATTTTTAACCAAATAGTTGAATTCTTAACTAAAAGAATCAATTTTTAATCAAAAATGAAACGAATTTTCAACAAATGAGATAAATCTTCAACCAAAATAATGAAACCAAACCAAAATAGTTGCAGTTTCAACAAAATAATAAACTTTTCGTCCAAATAATAGAATATTTAAACAAATCAGATGAATTCCGAACCAAAAATATAACAGAAGCCTTTTTAACAAACAAACAAAAATCACTTTTAACCAAAAATAATGTTGAAGTTTCTTGAAAAAAAAATAATTCTTTAAAAAAAGGAAAAAGAGTGTTAAATCTAAAATATAAAAGTGCTTTTCAAACCTATTAAGCTTTTATTATTGGTAACGTAGGTGATGTATGGCCCCTAAAATAAACTAAAATTACCTGCTCGAGTCATTCATATCCCCAGTTTCCTGAAACTCGACATAATCATTCAGAATTTTCTCGACTGTTATCCGCATTGGAAGAGAAGGCAGCTTTTTGTTTTTCGTCAGAGCCTCGCTTTCTTCAACAAGTAGAAGCTTTAAATCATCTGGGATTATAATTTTGAATTCCACTTTTACGAAGAATTCCTCTGACTCGCCAGACGCTTCTAATCGGCTGCAATTCAAATAATTTCTAATTAGTTTTAAGAAACTTTGTTAATTCTTTAATCACGATAAAAAGAAAATTCAGTGTTCCTCTACAGAACTGGAATTTTTTCAATCGGATGGCTTGAGAACTGAATCAGGGTTGCTACAAAATGCTAATTCCGAAATTCCCTGACTTATACCTGATCAATTTTTCATTTTTTTCTGACTGTTATAAATTTTTCTTTTAGGTAAAAAAACAGCCTTCCACATAGGAATTAATAATGTTAATGCAAAAAAAATGTTTGTTTCTACATCCTTTTTTAATTAATTACAACTTATAGATATTGCATTTTCAACAAAAAACAAAAAGATGAATTTTAAGTTAAAAAAATAATTCTGGACAAAAAAAAACGAATTGTTGACAAAATAATTAAATTTTCAACCAAAAAGCATTACGTTCTACCAAAAAGTACCAATATTCAACCAAATATTTGAGTTTTCAATTCCAAAAAATAAATTGTAAACCAAAATAGGAATGATTAACTTTTCAGTCAAAACAATTAATTTTCAGACAAAAAGACCCAAAAAAGACGAGTTTTAAACAAAGTAAATGAATTTTCAACCAAATAAAATTAATACTCAACAAAATACTTCCAATTTTCAACGAAAGAAATGAATTTATAACCAAAAAGATAAATTTTCATCTCAGAAGATTCATTTTCTACTCAAAAAGATGAATTTTTAACAAAAAATATGGATTTACAACAAAAAATGGAATAATTAAATTTTCAGTATAAAAAAAATTCCATTTCAAAAAATTATTTTTCAACAAAACAGTAAAATTTTGAAACAAGGAAATGAATTTTTAACTAAAATTATGAATCTTCAACCAAAAAAATTAATTTTTAACCAAGTAGTTAATTTTTCAACTAAGAAAGATCAATTTTCAAACAAAAAAATGACAATGTAACTAATGAGATTACTTTTCTACCAAAAAAGATGAACTTTCAACTAAATAGTTGAATATTCAACTAAAAAAGTAAATTTCAACTTAAAAAAGAATAGTTAAATTTGTAGTTAAAAAATTAATTTCTAACCCAAAAAGACTAGTTTTAAACAAAGTAAATGAATTTTTAAATGAAGAAGATTAATTTTCGAGAATGAATGAAATAGTTACGTTTTCAGTCAAAACAATTAATTTTCAACAAAAAAAAAAAAGGAATTTTTAACAAAATAATTGCATTTTCGACCAAAGAGATGATTCTTGAACCAAAAAAAAAATGAATTCCCGACAAATCAATCAAAAATAAGAATTTTCCACAAACTAGCTAAATCCTCAACCAAAACAGATTATTTTAGAAACCAAAAGGAAGAATTTTCAAGAAAAGAGTTGAATTTTGAGTCAATAAAGAAGTTTTTGATCAAAAATGATGAATTTTCAAGACAAAAAGACAAATTTTGTACAAAAAAGTTGAAATTTCAACTAAAAACATGAATTTCCATACAAAAAGATGAAGTTTTAATTGATGAGATTACTTTTCTCCCCAAAAACCAAATTTTCAAGACAATGCGTAAATTTTCAACCAAATAGTTTAATTCTCAACTAAAAAGGGTAAATTTCAACTTAAAGTAGAATAGTTAAATTTTCAGTTAAAAAAATTAATTTTCAACCTAAAAAATACGAGTTTTAAACAAAGTCAATGAATTTTCAACTGAAAAGATAAATTTTCGAGAAAAAAATGGAATAGTTACATTTTCAGTTAAAAAATTAATTTTCAACCAAAAGACCACGAATTTTCAAAAAAAAAAAAACTTAATTTTCAAACAAACATATGCATCTTTAATTAAAAAAATTATTTCTCAACGGAAAATGTAACAGTCGATATTTCCACACAAAAATAATTCAATTTTCAATCCTAAAGGTAAAGTTCAAACTAATCAGAATACTGTATACTAACAAAAAGGACGAATTTTCAACAAAACATACATACATTTTCAACCAAATAGTTGAATTTTTAACCAAAAAAGACCAATTTTCTACAACATACATGAATTTTCAAGTAGGGAAGATAAATTTTCAACAAAAAAGATCAAGTTTAAAGCATGATATTACTTTTCTACTAAAAAAGACGAATTTTCAATCAAATAGTTGAATGTTAAGTTAAAAAAATTAATCTTCAACAAAATAATTCTATTTTCAACCGAACAGTGAATTTTCAACCACGAAGATTAAATTTCTACCAAAAAAGACCATTTTCAATCAAATACATTAATTTTCAACAAAAAGATAAATTTTCAGCCAATAAGATTAATTTATATCAAAAAATAGAAGTTAAATTTTCAATTAAAAAAATTCATAAAAAAAATGATTTTGCAAAAAAATATTTAAATTCTTAACGAAATAGTATACTTTTGAAGTCAAAAAGACGAGTTTTTTTAGAAGACAGTTGAACTTTCAATAAAAAAATGCATGTTCCACCAAGTAAGAAGAAACTTCAACCAAAAACATGAATTTTTAACCAAATAGCTGATTTTTCAAATAAAAAAGATAAATTTCCAACCAAAACTAAAATAGTTATATTTTCAGTTTAAAAAATTAATTTTCAACCATAAAAAAGAATTTTCAACAAAATATTGAAAATGTCAACCAAAGAAATTAATTCTTAACCAAATAGTTTAATTTGCAGCCAAAAAGGATAATTTTTGAACGAAACATGAAATGGTCTTTCCAGTTAATAAAATTAATTTAAAAAAAAAACAAAATTTCGACAAAATAGTTCAATTTTCCATAAAAAAGGTCTTTGAAGTAATATGAGGAATTATAAAAAAAAATTAATTTTTAACCAATAAAGATTAATCCAATCCTCAACGAAAAATGTAATAGTTGATATTTCAACAAAAAAATATTTTTATTTTAAACCAAAAACAGTTGCCTTCAACAACAACAAAAAACTGTTGCACAGATGAATTTTTAAAGCAAAAGGGCGAATATTCAACTAAGAAAGATTTTTGAGGCGATAAAAAAAACACATCCAAAATGTTGAATTTTCATGCCAAAAAGATGAATTTCCTACAAAAAAGTTTAATTTCCAAACCGAAAATATAAATTTTCAACAAAAAAACTTCATTTTCAACCAAACAGTTGAATTTTCTAACGAAATCGTTGAATTGTCGACTCAAAAAGACGATTTCTTAATAAAACGATTTAATTTTCAACAAAAAAATGACTTTCTAAATTTTTTTTTTTTTGAATTTTGAACAGAATAAGAACATTTTTAAACACATGATGAATTTTCAATTAAAGAAATTATAAAATAATACGTTTAGAAGACTTTCTCGTATCAAATAGAGTTGGGTATATTTTAAAAAAATAATATCAACTATTATATTTCTCGTTGAAAATTGATCTATTTTGGTTGAAAATTTAACTACTTGGTTAAAAACTCATGCATTTTATCGAAAATTCAACTATTTGGTTAAAAAGTAACTTTTTTGTTGAAAATTCATATTTTCGGTTTAAAAATGCAACTGTTTTGTAGAAAATTCTTCTTTTTTTTTTAATTGAAAATTGAACAATTCAGCGGAAATTTTTTTTTCTATCTTGGTTAAAAATTTGCCTTTTTCGTTTCAAAATTGATCTCTTTTGGTAAAAAAATCTCTTTTTTTTGTTGAAAATTGAACTATTTTGGTAGAAAATTAATCTGATTTGGTTGAAGATTCAGTTATTTTTTTGAAAATTCGTCTTTTTTGGTTGAATTCAACTGTGTTTGATTTCAAATTGAAATCTTTTTTGGTTAAAATAGTATCAAGTATTATATTTTCCGTTAAAAATTCATCTATTTTGGCTAAAAATGCAATTATTTTGGTAAGCAGTTCAAATAGTTGGTTGAAAAATAAGGAATAAGGAAAATTTTTGTTGAAAAAACATATTTCCGGTTTAAAAATTCAACTCTTTTATTGAAATTTTTTTTTTTTTGTTCGAAAATTCATATCTTTTGGTTAAAAAGTCAACTATTTTGGTAGACACATCAGCTAGTTTGTTGAAAATTAGTCTTTTCTGGTTGAAAATTTAAATACTCGGTTAAGAGTTGAACTAATTTGCTAAAAATTCAGTTGGTTTCTTGAAGATTCATAATTTTAGTTACAAATTCAACAATTGGTTAAAAATTAAACTATTTTGTTTCAAATTCGTTTTTTTTTGTAGAAAATTCAAATATTTTGGTAGAAAATTCGAGTATTTGGTTGAAAATTAACTTTTTTGTTGAAAATTAATCAGGGTAGCGACTCGTAGGACGATTTCAAATTTCGCGGTCAAGTTTTTCAATTTTCCCACTCAACAAAAAATAACACATTTATTTATTTTATTTTATTTTAATTCATGACGTTCATTCTAACACTCTTTTAACATAACAGAGTAAATCATTGCAAAAATAAATGAATTTTGAAAAGAAATACTTGAATTTTCCACTAAAAAATATCAATTTTTTACAAAAAATGGAATAGTTAAACAAAACAGTTCAATTTTCAACCAAAGTGATGAATTTTAAAATAAAATTATGAATCTTCAACTGGAATAGTTAAATTTTAAACCAAAAGGATGAATTTTCAACCAAAATGATGAATATTTAACTGGAACACTTGAATTTTCAACCAAAAAGATGAATTTTTGAACAATAAGATTAATTTTCAAATAAAAAGATTAATTTTCTACCAAAAATACAATTTTTCAACACAAATTTTCTAACAAACATAAGAGTTTTCAACTAAAACAATGAATCTTCAACTGAAATAGTTGAATTTTCAAACAAAAAAATTAATTTTCACTAAAAAAGATAAATTATCAACCGAAACTTAAATAATTGAATTACAAGTTGAAATAATTAATGTTTAACCATACAGATGAATTTTCATCTACAACTATGGAATTTTGAACTGGAATAAGTTAAATTTTGAATTAAAAAAATTACTTTCAACAAGATAAAACTAACTTTCAAAAAAAAACTAACTTAAAAAAAAAAGTTACATTTTCAAACAAAGTGATGGATTTTCATATAAAATTGTAAATATTTAACTGGAATAGTTGAATTTTAAACCAAAAAGATTAATTTTTAACTGAAATGATGAATCTTTAACTAGAATAATTGACTTTTTGACCAAAAATATTAATTTTCAACCAAGAAGATTAATTTCTAACAAAAAAGACGAATTTTAAACTTGAAAAGATTCAACTGGAATGATAGTTACATTTTTAGTTGAAAAAAAAATGTCAACTAAAGATTTTTCAACCAAAGGAATGAATTTTTAATTAAAACGATGAATCTTCAACAAAAACAAAAAACAAATTAATTTCTAACAAAAGAGTTCAACTTTCAACCAAATAATTTTATTTCCAATCTAAAAGATGAATTTTCAACTAAAATGATGAATATTTAACTGGAATACTTGAATTTTTAACAAAAAAGAAGAATTTTTAAACAGGAAGATTAACTCTCAAAGAAAAAGATAATTTTCCACAAAAAAAAATTGATTTTTTAACAAAATACGTAAATTTTCAACGAAATAATTGAATTTTCAATTAAAAAAGACAAATTTTTTATCCAAATTGTTGAATTTTGAATTAGAAAAGATCAATTTTCAACTAAAAATGTAACAGTTAATTTTTTAGTTAAAGAAATCAATTTGCAACCAAATTGATAAATTTTCAACTAAAATGATGAATCTTCAACTGGAATAGTTGAATTTTATGCCAAAAAGATGAATTTTCAACCATAAAGATTAATTTTCTACAAAAAAAGACAAATTTTCCACAAAGAACGTAAATTTTCAAACAACTAGTTTAATTTTTAAATGCAGAATCTCAATTTTCAACCAAATAGTGGAATTTTCACAAAAAAAAATATAAATTAATTTTCAACAAAGAAGTTACATTCTCAACTAGAGATGAATTTTAAATTAAAATGATGAATCTTCAACAACAACAAAAATTAATATTTAACAAAAGAGTTTAACTTTTAACCAAGTAGTTGAATTTTTAACCAAAAGGATGAATTTTTAACTGAAATGATGAATCTTAACTAGAATAATTGAATTTTTGACCAAAAATATTAATTTTCAACCAAGAAGATTAATTTCTAACAAAAAAAGACGAATTTTCAACTTAAAAAGATTCAACTGGAATGATAGTTACATTTTTAGTTGAAAAAAAAAATGTCAACTAAAGATTTTTCAACCAAAGGAATGAATTTTCAATTAAAACGATGAATCTTCCACAACAACAAAAACAAATTCATTTTTAACAAAAGAGTTTAACTTTCAACCAAATAATTTTATTTCCAATCTAAAAGACCAATTTTCAACTAAAATGATGAATATTTAACTGGAATACTTGAATTTTTAACCGAAAAGAAGAATTTTTAAACAAGAAGATTAACTCTCAAAGAAAAAGATAATTTTCCACACAAAAACAAATCGATTTTTTAACAAAATACGTAAATTTTCAACGAAATAATTGAATTTTCAATTAAAAAAGACAAATTTTTTATCCAAATTGTTGAATTTTGAACTAGAAAAGATCAATTTTCAACTAACAATGGAACAGTTAATTTTTCAGTTAAAGAAATTATTTTGCAACAAAACTGATGAATTTTCAACTAAAATGATGAATCTTCAACTGGAATAGTTGAATTTTATGCCAAAAAGATGAATTTTCAACCATAAAGATTAATTTTCTACAAAAAAGACGAATTTTCCACAAAGTACGTACATTTTCAAACAAGTAATTTAATTTTTAAATTAAAAATCTCAAATTTCAACCAAATAGTGGAATTTTCACCAAAAAAAATAAATTAATCTTCAACAACAAAAATTAATATTTAACAAAAGAGTTTAACTTTTAACCAAGTAGTTAAATTTTTAACTAAAAAAAGATGAATTCGCAACGAATAATGTAAAAAAAAATTATATTATAATTCAGAAATATTTCTTCTTTGAAATACTTCTACTCTAAAACCTGCGTGAAGTATTTTCTTTATCTAAAATTTAGAAGAGGGAAATTTCAAATTATGACCAATTCTGTCAGGGAAGAGGGATTTTTTTAAATTCCTTTCTTCTAAATCCAAATTATAATTCTTTCAAAAAATTCCTGTTCCATGTAAAAAATTCCCTCTTTCAAGTGAATTGAATTTTGCTACGATCAGAAGTGAATTCCCGGGTTTTAAATTAAATTCCCGGTTTCCCGGTCACGTCGCCCCCCTGTTAATATTTTCGGCATGAAAATTCAACGATTTGGTTGAAAATTCATGTATTTTGTTAAAAATTAAAATTCAAAATTTGATACTGCAGGATATTGCGAGAGATATTCTTATTTACTTCAACTAATGCCTATTTCTTTTTAAATTAAGTTTTTATGAATTATCATCTTAGTTATTTTGATTTTTAAATTATAAAATTAGGGAAGTTGAAAAAGTAACTTTTTAGGTAACTTCAAGTTACTTTATCTAGTAACTGTAACTAGTTACTCAAAAAAAAAGTTATTATTTTTTTTATTAGTTATTAGTTTTAAAAAAAGTTTTAAAAAATTATTGAAAATTCCCTGACTCTTTCAGGGTTTTCTTGACATTTCCTGACCAGTTTTAAATACCATGAACTGTAGAAACCCTGAAAATATGAAAATAAATCCGTACCCTCGTCGTTTTCGTGGTGCTTCTGATATCGAATCGTGAGAAGTGGAGGTGAGTGATCCACTGCCGTATTTTCCTGAACGACCTGTTCCTTTTTCAACATTAGCAACTGGTGTGCTAGCTCGGCTATCACTGTCTTTTTCCCGGCCGCCTTCGCTTTTACGCCCTTGTGTTTTTGTCGCTGTGGCACTTTTCCTACTTTTCTGGGATGACTGCTGATTCGAATGTGCCCGCTGAACTTCCCGCTGCTTCTGACAATTCGCTTCATTGTACTTCAAAACTCTGCCTTCTGGCACCCATTCGTCCCAACTAGAAAATTGTATTAACAACATTCATTAACATTTCATATTTAAAAAATAAGACTTAAATCAGATGATTTTTCTACCATAAAAGATGATTTTTAAACTGAATTTAGAATTAATTTATTGAATTTGAATTTTGAACTTGAATTTTCAATTCAAGAGGACGAACTTTCCATCAAAAGAGACAACTTTTCAACAAAAAAAACTTTATTTTCAACCAAGAAAGATTAATATTTAAGCAAAAAACATGACTTTTCCAGAATAAAAGATGAATTTTCAATCGAAAAAATGTTAATAACAGAATGGAATTTTTAACCAAAAAGTTGAATTTTCAACCTACAAAGATAAATTTTCTACCACATGCTTGAATTTTCAAGCCAATAAGACGACTTGCCTTAAAGAAAGTTGAATTTTCAACAATAAAGTTTATTTTCAACCAAAAAAGATGTATTTTTAACCAAAAAAGATTACTTTTTTACAATAAAAGATGAATTTTCAATCCAAAACAGTGTATCAAAATAATGGAATTTTTAACCAAAAATGTGAATTTTCAATCTAACAAGATAAATTTTCAACCAAATGGTTGAATTTGAAAGCCAAGAAGACGACTTTTTCAAAAGAAAGTTGAATTTTCAAAAAAAAAAGTTAATTTTCAACCTACAAAAGATCATTTTTCCACCAAATGGTTGAATTTTCCAGCCAAGACGACTTTTTCAAAAGAAAGTTGAATTTTCAACAAAAAAGTTAATTTTCAATCCAAAAAATTTTATCAAAATAATGAAATTTTTAACCAAAAAGTTGACTTTTCAACCTACAAAGATAAATTTTCAACCAAATGGTTGAATTTTCAATCGAAAAAATTGTAATAACAGAATGCAATTTTAAACCAAAAAGTTGAATTTTCAAACTAAAAAGATACATTTTCAGCCACATGCTTGCATTTTCAAGCCAAGAAGACGACTTGTTTTGAAGAAAGTTGAATTTTCAAAAAAAAATTTATTTTCAACCAAGAAAGATTAATTTTTAACCAAAAAAGATGACTTTTCCACAATAAAAGATGAATTTTCAATCCAAAAAATTTTAATAACAGAATGGAATTTTTAACCAAAAAGTTGAATTTTCAAGCCAAGACGACTTTTTCAAAAAAAAGTTGAATTTTCAACAAAAAAGTTAATTTTCAGTCCAAAAATTTTTATCAAAATAATGGAATTTTTAACCAAAAAGTTGAATTTTCAACCTATAAAGATGGATTTTCCACCAAATGGTTGAATTTTCAAGCCAAGACGACTTTTTCAAAAGAAAGTTGAATTTTCAACAAAAAAGTTAATTTTCAAACCCAAAAATTTTATCAAAATAATGCAATTTTTAACCAAAAAGTTGATTTTTCAACCTACAAAGATAAATTTTCAACCAAATGGTTGAATTTTCAATCGAAAAAATTTTAATAACAGAATGCAATTTTTAACCAAAAAGTTGAATTTTCAACCTACAAACATAAATTTGTAATCACATGCTTGAATTTTCAATCCAAAAAGTTGAATTTTCAACTTGCAAAGATAAATTTTAACCACATGCTTGAATTTTCATGCTAAGAAGACGACTTATTTTAAAGAAAGTTTAATTTTCAACAAAAAAGTTCATTTTCAACCAAAAAAGACGAATATTGAACAAGAAAGTTGAATTTTTGACGAAAATAGTTCAATTTTCAAAAAAATAATTAAATTTTCACCTTAATAAATAGTAGAATTTTCAAGCAAAAAGATCAATTTTCAACTAAATGGCTGAATTTTCAAGCAAAAAATGTCAAACATCAACCAAAAACAGTTGCATTTGATCGATGGACTATTGCTTTTTTTTTTTTAGTTTCCATGAATTTTATATAAAATTTGTCTAATAAATTTTAATGTTGAATAATAATAATTGTTTAATTTAATAACAGTTAAAAATTCTAGAATCTCAGAGGCTTGGACTTTGGAAAGTTCAATTTAATTTTCAATTTCAAATTGTCAAATTTTGATCGCTTTTAATTCAAAATTATTTGAATTCACAAGTTTTTTATTTTAAATTAATGAATTCTGAACGCTTTTAATTCGAAATAATATAATTTTAGTTCCTTTGAATTTGAAATAATCCAATTATCAAAATTATAATCTGAAAAATTCCATTTTTTTAACGTTTTGAAATTGTCGAATTTTCAAAATTTTAATTAATTCAGTTTCAAGATTCTTCAATTAAAAATAAAATTCAATATTCAACTTCCTTTTAATGAAATTGTCCAATTTAAAAAAATTTAAATTTCAAATAGCTTCAATTTCAAACACTTTTAGTTAAAAATAATATAATTTTAGATGTTTTGAATTTCAAATGATCCAATTTTCCAAATTTTCAGTTGAATTCATTCTATTTTGAACGCTTTTAATTAAAAAATAATATAATTTTAGTTCCTTCAAATTTAAGATAATCCAATTTTCAAAATTATAATCTAAAAAAAATCCCATTTTTAACGTTTTGAAATTGTATTTTCGAAATTTTATTCTGAAATAATTCAGTTTCAAAATTCTTCAATCCAAAATAAAATTATTCAATTTTGAACGCTTTGAATAAGAAACGATAGAATTTCAACTACTTTCTAATGAAATTGTCAAATTTTCGAAATTTTAGTCTGAAATTTTCCAATTTTGAGAGATTTTGATTTAAAACTTCTCAATTGCAAATATTTTCAATTTTGAGAGCTTTTGATTAAACATTGTTCAATTTTAAACAATCTCAACTGCAAATTATTCAATTTTAAAGGCTTTTAATTAGAAATAATACGATTTTAGTTCCTTTGAATTTTAAATAATACATTTTCCAAAATTATAATCTGAAAATATTTCATTTTTAACGTTTTGAAATTGTCGTATTTTCGAAGTTTTAATCTGAATTCATTCTGTTTCAAGATTCATCAATTCAAAATAAAATTGTTCAATTTTGAACGTTTTGAATTAGAAACGAAAGAATTTCAACTCCTTTCTAAAGAAATTGTCCAATTTTTAAATTATAATCTGAAAATATTCCATTTTTAACGTTTCGAAATGGTCGTATTTTCGAAATTGTAATCTGAATTCAATCAGTTTCGAGATTCTTCAATTCAAAATGAAACTATTCAATTTTGAAGACTTTGAATTAGAAATTATAGAATTTCAAATCCTTGCAATGAACTTGTGTAATTTTCAAAAATATAGTCTGAAATTGTTCAATTTTAAGAGCTTTTGATAGAAAATTTTTCAATTTTGAATGCTTCTATTTTGACCGCTCTTAATTAGAAATAACATAATTTTAGTTTCTTTGAATTTTAAATAATCCAATTTTCAAAATATTAGTCTTTTTCAATTTTGAGAGTTTTGATACAAAAATTTCCAAATTTAAACAGTTTAAATGGCAAATAATTCAATTTTAAACGCTTTTAATCATAAATAATACAACTTTAGTTCCTTTGAATTTAAAATAATCCAATTTTTAAAATTATAATCTGTATATATCCCATTTTTGACGTTTTGAAATTATCGTATTTTCGAAATTCTAATCTATTTAGTTTCAAGATTCTTCGATTCAAAATAAAATTGTTCAATTTGAAATGCTTTAAATTAGAAATGATAGAATTTCAACTACTTTCTAATGAAATTATCCAATTTTCAAAATTTGAGTCTGATATTTTTCAATTTTGAGAGCTTTTGATTACAAATTTTTAAATTTCAAACATTTTCAATGTTAAATTATTCGAACTTGACTGCCCTTAATTAGAAATAATATCAGTTTATTTCCTTTGAATTTTAAATAATACAATCTTCAAAACTGCAAATTATTCAATTTTGAACGCTTTTAATTAGAAATAATACAATTCAAGTTTCTTTGAATCTGAAAATATTCCATTTTTGACGTTTTGAAACTGTCATATTTTCAAAATTTTAATCTGAATTAATTCAGTTTTGAAATTCTTCAATTCAAAATAAGATTGTTCAATTTTGAACACTTTGAATAAGAAATGATAAAATTTCAATTCCTTATTATTATATTTTTCAATTTTGGAAAATGTTGAAAAGAAATCTGGAAGACTTTAAGGAAATATTTTTAATTTTGAAAGAATTTTCACAAATTTTAGGAAAAAATCGAATCATTTTAAAAGGAATTAAAGGAATTAAAAAAAAAGTTAATTCTTGAAGATGTTGAACAAAAAATGTATAAACTCTTTAAAAATTTTAAAAGGTTTCAATAAAAATAAAAAAACTTTCAAATTTAACTCCTCAAAAATGGTAGAATATAAAATTGAAAGCGCGCTTTTGTTTTTGAATAAGCATTTAAAATTAAACAATTTAAAAGGAATACTTAAAAAATATAAATGTATAGTATTTAAAATTTTAAATTCAATTCTTTCAAAACGTAAGAATTAAAAATTAAAAAACTTCGAAAAAGTATTAATAACTGAACATTTTTCAAGTAACTTTCCAAATTTCCAAGGGACTTTCTACTACTTGGTTGAAAGTTGAACTACTTTGTTAAAAATTCATTTTTTTGATTGAAGATTCATCATTTTAGTTCAAGATTCATATCTTTGGTTGAAAAATTGATTTTTTTGTTGAAAATTAATATTTTGTATTGAAAATTCGACAACTTGGTAAGAATTTGAACTACTTTGTTAAAAATTCATTTTTTGGTAAAAACTTTATCATTTTAGTTGGATATTTATCCCTTTGGTTGAAAATTGAACTATTTTGTTGAAAATTAATTTTTTTAACTGAAAATTTAACTATTACATTTATGGTTGAAAATTTATCTTTTTACGTATACAATTATACTAGGTATTTGGTTTAAAATTCATGTATTCTGTTGAAAATTCGTTTTTTTGTTGTTGAAAGTTAATTTTTTAACTGAAAATTTAACTATTCCATTTTTGATTGATAAATTTATTCCTATTCAGTTGACAATTCAACTATTTTGTAGAAAATTCATCTATTTCGTTAAAAATTCGTCTTTTTTGGTAGAAAATTAATTTTCTTGGTTGAAAATTCAACAGTTAAATTTCCCAGAGACAAAATTTCTACAACATTCAACAGTTGAATTATCAACTGACCAATTTTACACCAAATTTAACTGCTGCCTTTTCAACTATACTACGCATTTAGAATTGAAAAATATTCTATTTTACAAAGTAAAAGTCGACCATTTCCAAATTTAGAACGTTTAGAATTGGGAATTTTTTTAATTCGTTTGCTGAAGAATAGTACAACATCACAATTTTAGCTTTTGAAATTAAATATTCACATCTTTCAAATCTTAAAAATTAAAACTGGAAAAATAATGGAACATTTTCGAAAAAGCATTAATAACTGAAACTTCGAAATGTTTTAAAATCTTTGAAATCCTTTGAATCATTTGAAAGTTTTAAAAGCTTTGTGAAATTGTTGTGAAATATTTGAAATCTGGTGTACACGCCTTTTATAAATCTTTGAAATCCGTGAAATCTTTGTAAAATGTTCAAAATCCTTTTAAATATTTCA
Source organism: Andricus curvator (assembly GCA_932195095.1). NCBI lineage: Eukaryota > Metazoa > Arthropoda > Insecta > Hymenoptera > Cynipidae > Andricus > Andricus curvator. The sequence continues at coordinate 212,605 of CAKNYM010048294.1, forward strand.
AAATCTTTGAAATATTTTAAAACCTTTTGAAATCTCATTCTAATTCTGAAACTGAATTAACATCGAAATTTTCAACTAATAATTATTCACAATATTAAAGTCTGTTCACTGCAATCTATAAAATAATTGGTAAAGTCTACAAAAAATGCTTGGAAATCTATTTATTCTGTAATGAGTACAATATAAATTATATCTTGATGAATGAAAAACTTTTCATTAGCCAGGTTTCTTTTAAACGAGGTTTTTCTTTCGTAATAGGCTAAAAAATTAAAATTACTTTTCGTATTTCAATAAAATAACTGTTTTAAAACAAAAACGAAAATTTATTTCAAGGTTCTCGGGAAAAATTCCAGGAGATTTTCAGGTTTTCAAGGTTAAAAAAATCAAGAAGAATTTCAGGTTTTCAAGATCGCTGGACACCCTGTTTAAAATTCAGAGGAATGAAAATTGTATTATTTCTAATTAAGAGCATTCAAAATTAAATAATTTAAAAGTGAAAAATTTGAATTTTAATCAATTTAAATTCGAAACGATTAAAACTTGACAATTTGAAATTTCAAACTAAATTCAATATTTCAAAGTAAGAGCTTCTGAAATTCTATAAATCTAAATTTTTATTAAATTAAAAAAATTTTATTTGAGATAAAAATTGATTAGACAAATTTTTCTAAAATCAAAAAATAAATTCACCTCTATTTTCACCGTTCAAATTCTTTTTTTTAACGGTATAATTTAAATTTGCAATATATTGTAATAGAAAATTAAAATCAACTTTTTTTAATGAAACTCTACATTTTTAAAATGTTTAAATTTTTTTACAAATTGATTTACTGAAATTTTTTGGAGAAAATAAAAAATAGCCTAGAGGAGACCAAATTTACGATCATTTTCTGGATTTTTTTATTTCCCATTAAAATGGCCACTCTGTTTTTTTATTTTTAAATGAAGAATAACTCACTTTTTATTCCAGCCAGCGTAGTGAATGAAATACTTGATCTGCTTTTCCTTCGTGACTTGAGACTTGAGGCATTTCGCCTCGTAAATTAAGGGTCCATGAAAGCACAATACTTTTTCTCCTGAGGAAAGCAAAAATACAAAACAAATACAAAACCTGTCAAATAAGCACCGGAAAAATGTACAGGTTTCGACGTTGTTTACACTCCGAAATCAACCCCCGATTTCTGCGATAAACTACCTCAAACTTAATCCCAAATACAAATTCAAACCTGTATTAAACAATCTGCGACTTGTACCTTCTTGAAATTTGCATTTCGGTGGCATTTCATGCACTCAAAATCAAATTTTCAGCGACAAAACTATAGACAAAACTCATAACCACTTGACAGAATGACAGCAGCTATTTGAGGTTATGTACCTACAGAAGCCGCAACGACCGTAACCAGAATTGCGCCATTTTTATGGCCAAAAATTTGGCGGGCTTTTTAAATCCTTTCCAGCCTCAAATTAAGTTATCGCAAAACCTAAGTGGTTACAACGAATATGACTTTTAGTAACATTTTTATGTTTGTTCTTTTAAATTTTCTGGTATTTTATAAATCACAATTTCCAAATGAGGAATTTTAATTCTAAAAATTTATTTCAAAAAGAGAAAATTTAAATTGTAAATGATTCTTTAACAATAAAGGCAACAAATAATTTTGTTAATGTTAATTAATTATTTTAACAAATTTATTTATGTAAATATATTTTATTTCTGAATGTTTCTAAACTTAGAATATCTTAATTATTATTTTTAACCTTTGATTTTTAAACAATTTATTTTTTATTTTTGTAGGATTTTTAAAAAAAGTTAGGAAAACTTTGAAATATTTTAAAAGATATTTCGAAGTTTTAGAAATGATATGAAGATTCTAAAATAATAAAAAAATTTTAAATACTTCAAATTTAAAAAAAATTTAGATTGTTCGACATTTGGAAATAAAATCATTAAGATTTTCAAGGATTTTTAAAGGCTTTGAGCAGTTTTGAGATAATAAAATTTTTTTGTTACGCTTCTAGGAAAAATTTTAATTGATTTTTTATTTTGAAAAAATAAATTTAGGTAAATATTTTTAAATATTTTTAAATTTTTTTAATGATTTCCTAAAATTTCGAAGAATGTAGAAGACTGTTAATTTTTTTTTAAATTTTGCAAGATTTGAAAAGATACAAAAAAAATTTTTAATTTAAAAATGTTTCAACAAATTTAAATTTAACTTTTTGTGAATTTTGAAAGGTTTCAAGAAAGTAATTTTTTTTAATTCCTAGGAATATATCCAATGTTATTTTATTTTGGAAAATTTATTTTTAAAGAAAATTTAAAAAGATTTGAAAACATTTCAAAAGATTTCTAAAAATGTCGAAAAAAATCTGGAAGATTTTAAGGCAATTTTTTTAATTTTTAAAGTTAAAAGAATTTCAACAACTTTTAAGAAAAGTTCGAATCATTTTAAAAGATATTCAGTTTAGTTTATTTTTTGAAAATTTCAGAAATAATTTAAAATTTGAAAAGATGTCTGAACATTTGTTTAAAAATATAAATTTTTTAAGATTTTGAAGTTAAATATATTAATACAAATATAAATATATTAATATCTTTTTTCTTAATTCCAAACGCTTTCAATTCGACATTACTAATTATTAAAAATGGTCTCAAATTGTTTTTAAAGTTAATTTTTAAAATTTGTTGAAACATGGATTTTCAAATTGTTATATTTTTGAAGATTAGGAGAAAATGAAGCGTTTTAAGAATTTTGAAAAGTTGCAAGAGAATATAAAAAATTCTTTTTTTTAATTAATTAAGGCAATTTTTTTAATCACGCAGAATTTTTTTTAAATTATAGAAAAATTTCACATTACTTTAAAAGATATTTATAAGATTCAGAAGTTTGAAAAAGTAATAAAAATAATAAAAAATTTAAAACAAAATGTAGAGTTTTGAAGATTTCGAAAAAAAATCAGTAGCTTTTTAAGAATTTTGAAAGGTTTCAAGAAAACAAAAATATTTATTCATGATTTACATCTGCTGAATTTGCTAATTTTGAAAATATTCAAAAATAATATTATGCTTGAACAGATTTCAAAAATTTCTAAGCAAAGTTTACATTTTTGAAGATTTCAATCAGAAAATGCATAAACTTTTTATAAATTTTGGAAGGTCTCAAGAAAATAATTTTTTTAAAGATTTCTCGGAAATTTTTTAATGAATTTTTATTTTGAAAAATCAATTTTTAAAGGTAATTTTTTGAAAAGATTAAAAACGATTTCCAAATATTTCTAGAAATTTTAAACAAAATGTAAATTTTCGAAGATTTTCAACAAAAAATGTATAAACTTTTTAAGAATTTTGAAAGGTTTTAAGAAACTAAAAAAAAAGATTCCTTGGAAAATTAAAAAAAAAAATTTATTTTGGCAGATTAATTTTTAAAGGAAATTAAACAATATTTTAAAAGATGTTTAATTTAATTTATTTACGCTTCAAACCTTTTGAATTTGAAAATATTGAAAAGAATCAAAAATAATTTTATACTTGAAAAGATTTTAACCAATTTTGAACAAATTGTAGATTTTTGAAAATTTTAAACAAAATGTGTGTAAACTATGTTAGAATTTTGAAAAGTTTCAAGTAGATTAAAAAAAAATCTTAAGATTCCTGGGAAAATTTGAAAAGATTTTTTCCTTTATAAGTTAATTTTCAAAGGAATTTTAAAAAGATTTTTGAAGGTCTCAAAAGATTTCAAAAGATTTCTAAAAATGTTTAAAACAAATCTCAAAAATTTCAAGGTAATATTTTTTATTTTGAAAGAGAATTCAAAAATTTTAGGAAAATTCGAATCATTTAAAAATATATTTAGTTTAGTTTATTCCTTTTATTCAATAATAATTTTATACTTGAAAAGATTTTAACAAATTTTAAACAAAATGTAGATTTTTGAAGATTTTAAACAATATATGTAGAAACTTCGTAAGAATTTTTAAAAAATTTAAGAAAATAAAACAAAAAATCTTAAGATTCCTGGGCAAATTTGAAATGATTTTCTATTTTGAAAAGTTAAGAATTCACAAATTTTAGGAAAAATTCGAATAATTTCAAAAGATATTATTGTAAGTTTAAGTTTGATTGTGATTTCAGTTCAATTCTTATTTCATTATTATTATATTAATTATTATATTAATAATAATATATAATCAAAATAATAAATATATTAATATATGTAATAATATTAAATATATTATAATATATTATTATAGAGTATATTATTATTCAATTATTATAAAATAAAATAAAATTAAAATAGAATTTCAACAGTTGAATTTTCAATTTTCTACAATTTTCTTTTATTTTTCCTATAATTAATTGAAGTTGAATGTTTTCAAAGAATTTTAAAAAAACCATTAAAAATTCGAAAATAATTCTAAAAATTTGTTTAAAAATGTTAATTTTCGGAGATTTAAAAAAAAATCAATTTCAACAGTTCAATTTTCAATTTCCTATAATTTTTCTACAATTAATTGAAGTTGAATGTTTTTAAAGAATTAAAAAAAACATTAAAAATTTGAAAAGATTTATCAAAATTTGTTTAAAAATGTTATTTTTCGAAGAAAATAAAGAAAAATCAATTTCAACAGTTGAATTTTTAATTTCCTACAATTTTCTCGCAATTTTCCTACAATTAATTGAAATTGAATGTTTTTAAAGAATTTTAAAAAACATAAAAATTCACGTTTTCTGTTAAAAATGGGAGAAAAATTAAAATAGATTTTCAACAGTTGAATTTTCAATTTCCTACAATTTTCCTACAATTAATTAAAGTTGAATGTTTTTAAAGAATTAAAAAAAAACATTAAAAATTCGAAAAGATTTGTAAAAATTTGTTTAATAATGTTAATTTTCGGAGATTTTGAAAAAAAAAATCAATTTCAACAGTTCAATTTTCAATTTCCTATAATTTTTCTACAATTAATTGAAATGTTTTTAAAGAATTAAAAAAAAAACATTAAAAATTTGAAAAGATTTCTAAAAATTTGTTTAAAAATGTTAATTTTGGAAGAAAATGAAGGAAAATCAATTTCAACAGTTGAATTTTTAATTTCCTACAATTTTCCTACAATTAATTAAAGTTGAATGTTTCTAAAGAATTAAAAAAAACATAAAAAATTTAAAACTCAATTTCCTACAATTTTCTCACAATTGTCCTACAATTAATTGAAGTTGAATGTTTTAAAAGAATTTAAAAAAAATTAAAAATTTGAAATGATTTCTAAAAATTTGTTTAAAAATGATTTTCAAAGATTTTGAAAAAAAATCAATTTTAACAGTTAAATTTTCAATTTCCTACAATTTTCTTACAAATTTCCTACAATTAATTGAATTTGTATGTTTTTAAAGAATTAAAAAAAACATAAAAATTCACGTTTTCTGTTCAAAATGGAAGAAAAATTAAAATAGAATTTCAACAGTTGAATTTTCAAATTCCTACAATTTTCTTACAATTTTACTACAATTAATTTAAGTTGAATGCTTTTAAAGAATTTAAAAAAAAAACCTTGAAAATTTGGAAAGATTTCTAAAAATTTGATAAAAAATGTTAATTTTCGAAGATTTTGAAGAAAATAACAAAACATTTCAACAGTTTAATTCTCAATTTCCTACAAATTTTCTTACAATTTTCCTACAATTAATTGAAGTTGAATGTTTTTGAATAATAAAAAAAAAACACTAAAAATTTGAAAAGATTTCTAAACATTTGTTCAAAAATGTTAATTTTCGAAGATTTTGCAAAAAAATTAATTTGAACAGTTGAATTTAGAACTTCCTACAATTTTCTTACAATTTTCCTACAATTAATTAAAGTTGAATGTTTTTAGAGAATTAAAAAAAAAACATTCAAAATTTGAAAAGATTTCTAAAAGTTTGTTTAAAAATGTTAATTTTCGAAGGTTTTGAAAAAAATTTCAACAGTTGAATTTTCAATTTCCTACAATTTTTTTACAATTTTCCTACAATTAATTGAAGTTGAATGTTTTTAAAGAATTAAAAAAAGAAACATTAAAAATTTGAAAAGATTTCTAAAAATTTATTTAAAAATGATCATTTTCGAAGATTTTGAAAAAAAAATCAATTTCAACAGTTGAATTTTCAATTTCCTACAATTTTCCTCCAATTAATTGAAGTTCAATGTTTTTAAATAATTTTAAAAAACATAGAAATTCACGTTTTCTGTAAAAATGGAAGAAAAATTAAAATAAAATTTCAACAGTTGAATTTTCAATTTCCTACAATTTTCTTAGAATTTTCGTACAATTAATTAAAGTTGAATGTTTTTAAAGAATTTTAAAAAACATAAAAATTCATGTTTTCTGTTAAAAATGTAAGAAAAATTAAAATAGAATTTCAACAGTTGAATTTTAAACTTCCTGCAATTTTCTTACAATTATCCTACAATTAATTGAATTTGAATATTTTTAAAGAATTTGAAAAAAATTAAAATTTTGAAAAGATTACTAAAAATTTGTTTAAAAATGTTAATTTTCGAAAATTTTGAAAAAAATCAATTTCAACAGTTGAATTTTCAATTTCATAGAATTTTCTTAGAATTTTCCTACAATTAATTGAAGTTGAATGTTTTTACGGAATTTACAAGAAAAATATTGAAAATTTGAAAAGATTTCTAAAAATGTGATTAAAAATGTTAATTTTCGAAGATTTTGAAAAAAATCAATTTCAAAAGTTGAATTTTCAATTTCCTACAATTTTCTTACAATTTTCCTCCAATTAATTGAAGTTGAATGTTTTTAAAGAATTAAAAAAAAAACATTAAAAATTTGAAAAGATTTCTAAAAATTTTTTTTTTAATGTTAATTTTCGAAGATTTTAAAAAAAAATCTATTTCAACAGTTGAGTTTTCAATTTCCTACAATTTTCTTACAATTTTTCTACAATTAATTGAAATTGTATGTTTTTAAAGAATTTAAAAAAACATAAAAATTCACGTTTTTTGTTAAAAATGGCAGAAAAATTAAAATAGAATTTCAACAGTTGAATTTTCAACTTCCTACAATTTTTCTACAATTAATTGAAGTTGAATATTTTTAAAGAATTTAAAAAAAAACATTAAAAATTTGAAAAGATTTCTAAAAATTTGTTTAAAAATTTGAAAGGATTTCTAGAAATTTGTTTAAAAATTTTAATTTCCGAAGATTAAAAAAAAAAATCTATTTCAACAGTTGAGTTCTCAATTTCCTACAATTTTCTTAAAATTTTCTTACAATTGTTCTACAATTAATTGAAGTTGAATGTTTTTAAAGAATTTTAAAAAACATAAAAATTCACGTTTTCTGTTAAAAATGGCAGAAAAATTAAAATAGAATTTCAACAGTTGAATTTTCAATTTCCTTCAATTTTTTTACAATTTTCCTACAATTAATTGAAGTTGAATGTTTTTAAATAATTTAAAAAAAAACATTGAATATTTAAAAAGATTTCTAATAATTTGTTTAAAAATGTTAATTTTCGAAGATTTTGAAAAAAATGAAACCCTCTCAATTTCAAATTAATCAATTTTAAACAGTGTTATTTAGAAATCACAGAAGTTCAATTTCATTCTATTAAATATATTGTCCTTTTTTTCAGAATTTTACGTAATTTAAAATGGTTTGATTTGGCACCTTTCAAATAAAAAATCGTTGATAATATTAACATATGATTAATAATTATTGATTACTGTTCCAAATTGATTTTAAAGTTTATTTAAAAAAATTGGTTTAAAACTGGATTTTAAATTGTTTATTTTTGTTTTTATTCGAAAAAAATTGGCTCTGATCGCTCTCTGGCGGTGGGAAATAGAACTAAATCTGCGGTATTTCCTATCGCTTTGCTTATCTGTCTACGAATTAGTAATCACCGAACTGTCGACGGGACGGGCAAGGCACGGTGATATTTTGAGTCATCGTTGTCTGTCCTCGCCTCGGTCTTGTCAAAATTCGTGAAAAGCCTGGGCTCAGGACATCTTTTCCCGATCGCGAGTGCCACCAGGTGATTCGGGGAAAATGGGCGACGGCAAGGAGGGTGAGCGCGAGCCTCTAATTCGGGGAGGAGACTCCGCTTTCGTGCGGCCCTACACGAACGAAATTACAGGTAAATAGAAATTTGACAAGAGCTTTCGGAGCAGAGCTTTCGGAGAATATAACTGTGTTTCTTGTTCTGCTTGTAGAAGACGTTCAGCCGAACGTGAACGTAGAGGCGAACGTAAACACAGTTTCCCCGATCGGGCCGGATGAACTGCCTCCGCCGTTTGTCAACTACCCTAATGCTAGTCAAGGTGGCCTGCCTATGGTCACCTGCAGGGTTTGTCAGGCAATGATAGACATTTCTGGCAAACGAGAACAACACGTAGTCAAGTGCAATCAGTGCAATGAAGCCACAGTATGTTTTACTTTTATTTTTTATTCTTTTCCTTTCCCGTTTCCCTTTGTAGATACAAAAATAATGTTTTTAATATTCCTGGGTCTGCTTGATTTCATTTCCTTTGTGCTCTAATTTCATTTTTGCTCTTTTTTTTCAAGTGAATATTCAATTTAGTTTTATATTATTTAGTCAGTTGTTTTTTATATTTGTATTGTTTGATCCTCTCGAAACAGGAGAATGAAAAATTTATATAGTTTAGTGAGAGGCCATTGGATGAATATTAAGTTGAGAAAATATTATTTATCAAATTCTCATGTAGAATTATGTAAATACAACATTTTTAATACTTGTTTTAAATACAAAAATACCCTTTTTCTTAAATTTTCAATCGTGGAAAATTGAACTGTTGAAAATTGAATTTTTAACAGTTAAATTTCCTATTTCCTAACATTGTTAGCAGTTGAATTTCCAATTTCATAAATTTCCAAAGTTGAAAATTGAACTTTGAAAAATGGAAGAAAAGTTAAAATAGAATTTCAACAGTTGTATTTTCAATTTCCTACAATTTTCAGCCATTGAATTTTTTTTAATTTTAAAATTTTCTTTAATTTTGAACAGTGGAAAATTGAACCGTTGAAAATTGAATTTTTAACAGTTAAATTTCCTATTTCCTACCATTTTTAGCAATTGAATTTCCAATTTTAAAATTTCATAAATTTTCAAAGTTAAAAATTGTACTTTAAAAAATGGAAGAAAATTTAAAATTGAATTTTCAATTGCCTACAATTTTCAGCAACTGATTTTTTTTTTAATTTTCAACAGAAGAAAATTGAAATGTTAGAAATTGAATTTTTAACAGTTAAATTTCCCATTTCCTAAAATTTTTAGCAGTTAAATTTTCTCAAATTTTCAAAGTTTAAACTTGAACTGTTGAAAATGGTAAAAAACAAATTAAAATTGCATTTCAACAGTTCAAAATTGATTTTTTTACAGGTAAATTTCCTATTTCCTACCATTCTTAGCAGTTAAATTTCCAATTATAAATTTTCTTAAATTTTCAACAGTGGAAAAATAAACTGTTAAAAATAGAAAATTGAATTTTTAACAGTTTAATTTCCTTTTTCCTACCATTTTTAGCATATTGAATTTTCAATTTCCTACAATTTTCAATTAATTGAATTTTCTTTAATTTTCCATTTTCTTTAATTTTAAACATTGCAAAATCAAACTGTTGAAAATTGAAAATTAATTTTGTAATAGTTAAATTTCATATTTCCTATTATTTTCAGCAGTTGAATTTCCAATTTCAAAATTTCTTAAATTTTCAACTGTTTGAAATTGAAAATTGAATTTTTAACACTTAAATTTCCTATTTCCTACCATTATTAACAGTTAAATTTCCAATTTTCTCAAATTTTCAAAGTTGAAAATTAAACTTTTAAAAATGGAAGAAAAATTAAATTTGAATTTCAACAGTTGAATTTTCAATTTCTTACAATTTTCAGTTAATTGAATCTTCTTTAATTTTCCATTTTCTTTCATTTTCAGCAGTTGAAAATTGAACTGTTGAAAATTGATTCTTTAATAGTTAAATTTCCTATTTCCTACCATTTTTAGCAGTTGAAGTTCCAATTCTAAAATTTCATAAATTTTCAATGTTGAAAATTGAACTTTTAAAAATGGAAGAAAATTTTTACATTGAATTCCAACAGTTGAATTTTCAATTTCCTACAATTTTCAGCAACTGAATTTGCTTCAATTTTCAATAGTGAAAAATTGAACTGGTGAAAATTGAATTTTTAACAGCTAAATTTCCAATTTTCTCGAATTTTCAATGTTGAAAATTGAACTGTTAAAAATGGAAGAAAAATTAAAATAGAATTTTAACAGTTGTATTTTTAATTTCCTACAATTTTCAGCCATTGAATTTTTTTTAATTTTAAATTTTCTTTAATTTTCAACAATGGAAAATTGAACTGTTGAAAATTGAATTTTTAACAGTTAAATTTCCTATTTCTTCCCATTTTCAGCAGTTGAATTTCCAATTTTAAAACTTCTTAAATTTTCAACGGTGGAAAATTGAACTGTTCAAAATTTAATTTTTAACAGTTAAATTTCCCATTTCCTACAATTTTTAGCAGTTAAATTTTCAATTTTCTCAAATGTTCAAAGTTGAAACTTGAGCTGTTAAAAATGGTGAAAAATAATTAAAATTGAATTTCAACAGTTAAATTTTCGATTCCCTACAATTTTCAATTTATTGAATTTTCTTTAATTTTCCATTTCCTTTAATTTTCAACAGTTGAAATTTAACTTTTTTACAGGTAAATTTCCTATTTCCTACCATTCGTAGCAGTTAAATTTCCAATTTTAAAATTGCTTAAATTTTCAACAGTGGAAAATTAAACTGTTGAAAATAGAAAATTGAATTTTTAACAGTTAAATTTCTTACAATTGTTAGCAGTTAAATTTCCTATTATCAATTTTCTCGAATTTTTAAAGTTGAAAATTGAACTTTTAAAAATGGAATAAAAATTATAATTGAATCTCAAATGTTGAATTTTCAATTTCCTACAATTTTCAGCTATTGAGTTTTCTTTAATTTTCAATTTTCTTCAATTTCCAACAGTTAAAAATTGAACTGTTGAAATTTGAATTTTTAACAGTTAAATTTCCTATTTCCTACCATTCTCAGCAGTTAAATTTCCAATTTTAAAATTTCTTAAATTTTCAACAGTGGAAAATTAAACTATTGGAAATAGAAAATTGAATTTTTAACAGTTTAATTTCCTATTTCCTACAATGTTTAGCAGTTAAATTTCCTGTTGTCAATTTTCTCGAATTTTTAAAGTTGAAAATTGAACTTTTAAAAATGAAAGAAAAATTATAATTGAATTTCAACAGTTGAATTTTGAGTTTCCTACAATTTTCAATTAATTAAATTTTATTCAATATTCCATTTTCTTTAATTGTCAACACTGGAAAATCAAACTGTTGAAAATTGAATATTAATTTTGTAACAGTTAAATTTCCTATTATTTTTAGCAGTTAAATTTCCAATTTGAAAATTTCTTAAATTTTCAACTGTTTAAAATTGAAAAATGAATTTTTAACAGTTAAATTTCCTATTTCCTACAATTATTAGAAGTTAAATTTCCAATTTTCTCAAATTTTCAATTTCTTACAATTTTCAGTTAATTGAATCTTTTTTAATTTTCCATTTTCTTTAATTTTCAACTGTTGAAAATTGAAAATTGTTTTTTTAACAATTACATTCTAACCATTTTTACCAGTTGAATTTCAAATTTCTTAAATTTTCAACACTTGAAAGTTGAACTGTTGAAAGTAGAAGAAAATTAATTTTTTAATAATCAACTTTTACATTTTCTACTGATGAAAATTGAACTGTTAAAAATTGAAGAAAAATTAAAATTGAATTTCCCTATTCCCTACAAACTTTAGCAGTTGAATTTTCAATTTTCAGCAGTGGGAATTTTTAATTTTCTTCAATTTTCAGAAGTTGAACTTTCAATTTGCGTCCATTTTCAACAGTTGAATATTTAACAGTAAAAATTCAATTTATAACTGTTGAAATGCAATTTTCAGCAGTTGAACATTGAAGAAAGTATAAAGCTAACAGTATGTTTTACTTTTGTTTTTCCTTCTCCTTTTCCTTTTGTAGATACAAAAAATAATGTTTTTAATATTCCTGGGCCTGCTTGATTTCATTTCCTTTGTGCTCTAATTTCATTTTTGCTCTTTTTTTTCAAGTGAATATTCAATTTAGTTTTATATTATTTAGTCAGTTGTTTTTTATATTTTTATTGTTTGATCCTCTCGAAACACGAGAATGAAAAATTTATATAGTTTACTGAGAGTCCATTGGATGAATATTAATTTGAGAAAATATTATTTATCAAATTCTCATGTAGAATTATGCAAATACAACATTTTTAATACTTGTTTTAAATACAAAAATTCTCTTTTTCTTAAATTTTCTGTTTTCTTAAATTTTTAACAGTTAAAGTTCCTATTTCCCGACATTTTTAGCAGTTGAATTTCCAATTTTAAAATTTCATAAATTTTCAAATTTGAAAATTGAACTTTTAAAAATGGAATAAAATTTGAAATTGAATTTCAACAGTTGAATTTTCAATTTTCAGCAGTGGGAATTTAGAATTTTCAGGAGTTGAAATTTCAGTTTGTGTCAATTTTCAACAGTTGAATATTTAACAGTAAAAATTCAATTTACAACTGTTGAAATGCAATTTTCAGCAGTTGAACATTGAAGAAAGTATAAAGCTGCAGTATGTTTTACTTTTATTTTTCCTTCTCCTTTTAATTGTACATACAAAAATAATAGTTTTCATATTTCTGGGCCTGCCTGCTTTCATTTCCTTTGTGCTCAAATTTCCTATTTCCTACAATTTTTAGCAGTTGAATTTCCAATTTTAAAATTTCTTAATTTTCCAAAGTTGAAAAGTGAACTTTTAAAAATGGAAGAAAATTTAAAATTGAATTTCAACAGTTGAATTTTCCATTTCCTGCAATTTTCAGCAACTGATTTTTTTTTTAATTTTCAACAGAGGACAATTGAAATGTTGAAAATTGAATTTTTAACAGTTAAATTTCCCATTTCCTACAATTTTAACAGTTGAATTTACAATTTTCTCAAATTTTCAAAGTTGAAACTTGGACTGTTATAAATGGTAAAAAACAATTAAAATTGCATTTCAACAGTAAAATTTTCAATTAATTGAGTTTTATTTAATTTTCAATAGTTGAAAATTGATTTTTTTTACAGGTAAATTTCCTACCATTCTTAGAAGTTAAATTTCTTAAATTTTCAACAATGGAAAATTAAACTGTTGGAAATAGAAAATTGAATTTTATAACAGTTAAATTTCCTATTTCCTATCATTTTTAGCAGTTAAATTTCCAATTTCAAAATTTCTTAAATTTTCAACGTTTTAAAATTGAAAATTCAATTTTTAACAGTTAAATTTCCTATTTCCTACAATTTTCAGCAATTAAATTTTCTTTAATTTTCAATTTTCTTAATTTTTTAACAGCGGAAAATTGAAGTGTTGAAAATTGAATGTTTAACAGTTTAAATTTCCTACCATTTTTAGCAGTTAAATTTTCAATTTTCTTGAATTTCCAAAGTTGAAAATTGAACTTTTAAAAATGGAAGAAAATTTAAAATTGAATTTCAACAGTTGAATTGTCAAATTCCTACCTTTTTCAGCCATTTCATTTTTTTTTAATTTTAAATTTTCTTAAATTTTCAACAGTAGAAAATTGAACTGTTGAAAATTGAATTTTTAACAGTTAAATTTCCTATTTCCTACCATTTTTAGCAATTGAGTTTCCAATTCTAAAATTTCATAAATTTTCAAAGTCAAAAATTGTACTTTTAAAAATGGAAGAAAATTTAAAATTGAATTTCAACAGTTGAATTTTCAATTTCCTACAATTTTCAGCAACTGATTTTTTTTTAATTTTCAACAGAGGAAAGTTGAAATGTTCGAAATTGAATTTTTAACAGTTAAATTTCCCATTTCCTAAAAAGCAGTTAAATTTTCTCAAATTTTCAAAGTTTAAACTTGAACTGTTAAAAATGGTAAAAAAACAATTAAAATTGCATTTCAACAGTAAAATTTTCAACAGTTGAAAATTGATTTTTTTACAGGTAAATTTCCTGTTTCCTAGCATTCTTAGCAGTTAAGTTTCCAATTTTAAAGTTTCTTAAATTTTCAACAGTGGAAAATTGAACTGTTAAAAATGGAAAATTGAATTTTTAACAGTTTAATTTCCTATTTCCTACCATTTTTAGCAGTTAAATTTTTCAATTGTAAATTTTCTCGAATTTTTAAAGTTGAAAATTGAACTTTTGAAAATGGAAGAAAAATTATAATTAAATTTCAACAGTTGAATTTTCAATTTCCTATAATTTTCAATTAATTAAATTTTCTTTCATTTTCAACATTGGAAAATGAAACTGTTGAAAATTAATTTTTTAACAGTTAAATTTCCTATTTCCTGTTATATTTAGCAGTTGAATTTCCAATTGTCAAATTTCTTAAATTTTCAACACTTAAAATTTGAATTTTTAAGAGTTAAATTTCCTATTTCATATGATTTTTAGCAGTTCAATTTCAAAATTTCTTAAATTATGAACTGTTTAAAATTGAAAATTGAATTTTTAACAGTTAAATTTCTTATTTCCTACAATTTTTAGCAGTTAAATTTCCAAATTTCTTGAATTTCCAAAGTTGAAAATTGACCTGTTAAAAATGGGGAAAAAATTAACTTGGAATTTCAACAGTTGAATTTTAAATTTCCTACAATTTTCAGCAATTGAATTTTGTTTACTTTTCAACAGTGGAAAGTTGAACTGTTGAAAATTGTAAATTGAATCTTTAACAATTAACTTTCCTATCTCCTACATTTTTTAGCTGTTAAATTTTCAATTTACTCGAATTTTAAAAGTTGAAACTTGAACTGTTAAAAATGAAAAAAAAATTAAAATTGAATTTCAACAGTTGAATGTTCAATTTCCTACAATTTTCAGCCATTGCATTTTTTTTTAATTTTAAATTTTCTTTAATTTTAAATTTTCTTAAATTTTCAACAGTGGAAAATTGAACTGTTCAAAATTGAATTTTTTACAGTTGAATTTCCTATTTCCTACCAGTTTTAGCAGTTGAATTTCCAATTTTAAAATTTCTTAATTTTCCAAAGTTGAAAATTGAACTTTCCAAAATGGAAGAAAAGTTAAAATAAAATTTTTAACAGTTGTATTTTTAATTTCCTACAATTTTCAGCCATTGAATTTTAAAAAATTTTTAATTTTCTTTAATTTTCAATTTTCTTAAATTTTGAACAGTGGGAAATTGAACTGTTGAAAATTGAATTTTTAACAGTTAAATTTCCTATTTCCTACCATTTTTAGCAGTTAAATTTCCAATTTCAAAATTTCATAAATTTTCAAAGTTAAAAATTGAACTTTTAAAAATGGAAGAAAATTTCAAATTGAATTTCAACAGTTGAATTTTCAATTTCCTACCATTTTCAGCAATTGATTTTTTTTTAATTTTCAACAGAGGAAAATTGAAATGTTCAAAATTGAATTTTTTACAGTTAAATTTCCCGTTTCCTACCATTTTTAGCAGTTCAATTTTCAATGTTCTCAAATTTTCAAAGTTGAAACTTGAACTGTTAAAAATGGTAAAAAACTATTAAAATTGAATTTCAAAAGTTGAATTTTCAATTTCCTACCATTTTCAATTAATTGAATTTTCTTTAATTTTCCATTTCCTTTAATTTTCAACAGTTGAAAATTGATTTTTTACAGGTAAATTTCCTATTTCCTACCATTCTTAGCGGTTAAATTACCAAATTTTAAAGTTTCTTAAATTTTCAACAGCGGAAAATTAAACTGTTAAAAATAGAAAATTGAATTTTTAACAGTTTAATTTCCTATTTCCTACCATTTTTTGCAGTTAAATTTCCTATTGTCAATTTTCCCGAATTTTTAAAGTTGAAAATTGAACTTTTAAAAATGGAAGAAAAATTGTAATTGAATTTCAAAAGTTGAATTTCCAATTTCAAAATTTCTTAAATTTTCAACTGTTTAAAATTGAACATTGAATTTTAAACAGTTAAATTTCCAGTTTTCTCAAATTTTCAAAGTTGAAAATTGAATTGTTAAAAATGGAAGAAAAATTAAAGTTGAATTTCAACAGTTGAATTTTCAATTTCTTACAATTTTCAGTTAATTGAATCTTTTTGAATTTTCCATTTTCTTTAATTTTCAACAGTTGAAAATTGAACTTTTCAAAAATTCATTTTTTAACAGTTAAATTTCCTATTTCCTACCATTTTTACCAGCTGAATTTCAAAATTTCAAATTTCTTGCATTTTCAACACTTGAAAGTTGAACTGTTGAAAGTAGAAGAAAATTAATTTTTCAATAATTAACTTTTACATTTTCTACTGATGAAAATTGAACTGTTAAAAATTGAAGAAAAATTAAAATTGAATTTCCCTCTTCCCTACAAACTTTAGCAGTTGAATTTTCAATTTTCAGCAGTGGGAATTTTTAATTTTCTTCAATTTTCAGAAGTTGAATTTTCAATTTGCGTCCATTTTCAATAGTTGAATATTTAACAGTAAAAGTTCAATTTAAAACTGTTGAAATGCAATTTTTAGCAGTTGAACATTGAAGAAAGTATAAAGCTACATTATGTTTTACTTTTATTTTACCTTCTCCTTTTCCTTTTATAGATACAAAAATAATGTTTTTAATATTTCTGGACCTGCTTGATTTCATTTCCTTTGTGCTCTAATTTCATTTTTGCTCCTTTTTTTCAAGTGAATATTCAATTTAGTTTTATATTATGCAGTCAGTTCTTTTTTATATTTGTATTATTAGATTTAGAATTTTGAAAATTGAACTTTTAAAAATGGAAGAAAATTTTAAATTGAATTTCAACAGTTGAATTTTCAATTTCCTACAATTTTCAATTAATTGAATTTTCTTTCATTTTCAACAGATGAAAATTGATTTGTTTACAGGAAAATTTCCTATTTCCTACCATTCTTAGCAGTTAAATTTCCAATATTATAATTTCTTAAATTTTCAACAGTGGAAAATTAAACTGTTGAAAATTGAATTTTTAACAGTTAAATTTCCTACAATTTTT
>CAKNYM010048295.1:3630-30365 GCA_932195095.1 Andricus curvator
AAGATTAATTTTCAATAAAACGGTTAAATTTTTCAACAAATAGTTAATTTTTGCACAAAATATTAAACAATTTGAATTTTTGGGCTCCAAAATTAAGCTAATTGTAAATTTAATTATTAATTTTATTTTCCAAAGAAAATAAATTTTACGAAAACTTTTGTTCCCCAAATTTTAAAACCCGAATTTCCAAAATAGCGTCAAAAATAGCACTTCTATTCTACATTTTTATTTAAAAAATGGGTCGGAAATGAGAAAAAGAACAATAAATAAATTTTAAATTAAAAAAACGAATTTTCGAAACAAAAGAAAACAATTTTCAACAAAATAGTGATTAATGAATCTTCAACAAAGTAATTCAAACTTTAACGAAGTAAATGAATTTTCCAATTAAAAAAAATGAATTGTACCCCAGGAATATTAATTTTCCACAAAAAAAAAACGAATTTTCGAAACAAAAGAAAATAATGAATAATAATGATTCTTGAACAAAGTAATTTAAATTTCAACCAAGTAAATGAATTTTCCAATTAAAAAGAAAAATGAATTTTTCCCCAGGAATATTAATTTTCCACCAAAAAAAAAACGAATTTTCGAAACAAAAGAAAACAATTTTTAACAAAATAGTGATTAATGAATCTTCAACCAAGTAATTCAAATTTCAACCAATTAATTGAATTTTCCAATTAAAAAAAATGCATTTTTCCCCAGGAATATTAATGTTCAATCAAACGGTTAAATTTTCAAAAAATAGTAACATTTGTCACAAAATATTGAACAATTTGAATTTTTGGTCTCAAAAATGAAGCTCATTTTTTAAAACAATAAAACGAATTTTCAAACAAAACAAAAAAAGAATTTTTGATAAAGAAAAATGTCAGAAAACAATTAAATGAGAAAAAAAAACAATAAATAAATTTTAAATAAAGAAACGAATTTTTGAAATAAGAGAAAACAATTTTTAACAAAATACTGATTAATGAATCTTCAACAAAGTAATTCAAATTTCAACCAAGTAAATGAATTTTCCAATTAAAAAAAATGAACTTTTCCCCATGAATATTGATTTTCCACAAAAAAAAAACGAATTTTCGAAACAAAAGAAAATAATTTTTAACAATTGATTAATGAATCTTCAACAAAGTAATTCAAATTTCAACCAAGTAATTGAATTTTCGAATTAAAAAAAATGAATTTTTCCCCAGGAATATTAATTTTCCACCAAAAAGGCGAATTTTCAACAAAACACAATAATTTTAAACCAAAAAGTTGAATTTTCAAGTTAAAAAGAATAATTTTCCACAAAACGAATTTTCAAAAAAAAAAAAAAATAATAATTTTTGATAAAGAAAAATTTCAGAAAACAATGAATTTTGAACAAACTAGTTCAACTTTTAACCAAGTAATTGAATTTTCAAACAAACAAATGATAAATTTTAAAACCCGAATTTCCTAAATAGCGTCTGCAACTGAAAAAGATTAGTTGTCAAACAAAAGTGAAATAGTTCAATTTTCAATATAAAAAATAAATTTTCACCAAACAAAAATTAATTCTCAACAAAAAGAATAAATTTGTAACAAAGCAGTTTAACTTTTACCCAAGTAGTTAAATTTTTCACCAAAAAGATGAATTTTCTACCAAGAAGATTAATTTTCAACCAAGTCCTGAAATTTGCACTCAAAAAAGATGAATTTTAAACCCTTAAGATTTATTTTCAACCAAGTAGTTCAATATTTAGTAAAAAAGATACATTTTCAACCAAAAAAATTAATTTTTAACCAAAAAGATTAATTTTCAACCAAGTAGTTAAATTTTCAGTAAAAAAAAGATCAATTTTCAACCAGGAAGACTTATTTTCTACTGATAAAGATAAATTTTCAAAAAAATAAATGAATTTTTAGAAAAATAGTTGATTTTTCTAGTAAAAAAGATCAAGTGTCAAACAAAAATGAAATAGTTCAATTAAAATTAGAAAATACATTGTCACTTTCACGCCTGTTGATAAAATTTAAAATTGAATAAGAAATAAATTTATTTAAAAAATGGGTAGGAAATGAGAAAAAGAACAATAATCTTGAGCGCAGCGCGCGCTTGTCTAAATCTAAATGTCTAAAAATTTGATGAATTAATTTAATAAATTAATAAATTAAATTAATTAATACACTTTGTCTAAAAAAGGGCTCTCGAAGGTAGTTTTCAATTTGAAAAAACATCGTCACTTTCACGCCTGTTAATAAAATTTAAAAGTGAAATAAGCGTGTAATGACCCGAATTTAGGGACAAGTTTCTAACCGAAAAAATGAGAAAAAAATTTTTTTTGATGGTCCTGGAAAGCCGTTGAAATGCAAGGTAAGGAGGGAAGGAAGTTAGGAACTTGTGATATTTTTCTACCATACATGATGTCTATCCTGAAGATCGAGCGTGCCCTTAGGACCTTAGGTCTTAGGAGGGAAGAGGATATACTTTTTGTAAGCACTGGGCCCTATTGTTGCTCGTCCCATTGTCAAAATTCCCGCACACGGGATCCGTACCTGGATCGGGGAAAATTAAATTCGGGATGGCCCGTCGAATTCGCAGGTTTTGCCATCGTGGGAAAAAAGACGTTGCTTTTATTCCCCCCCGGCATTTTTAAATGGACGACTTTAAAGGGAAACATTAAAAAAAATATATATATATATACATCGGGTTGAAAAATATTTTATTCTTAAATGGATTTTACGTCAATTTTTAACTAAAAGGAATTTTTAACAAAAAAACTGAACTTTTAAGAAAGTAGTTGAATTTTAACCAAGTAGTTCAATTTTCAACGAAAAAGATAAATTTTCAACCAAGAAGATTAATTTTCTACTGAGGAGTTAAATTTTTATTCAAAAGAGATTAATTTTCTAAAAAAAAAGAAAAATTTTCAACAAAATATATGAATTTTTAAAAGAAATTATTGAATTGGCAACTGAAAAAGATCAATTGTCAACCAAAAAGGAATTGTCAACAAATAAGATCAATTTTTAACTAAAATTATGAATCTTAAACAAAAAAATGAATTTTTAGACACGTAATTTAAGTCTCAACCGAGTAGGTTAATTTTTCATCAAAAAACACAAATGTTTTACTAAGAAAATTAATTTTCAAACAAGCAGTTAAATTTGCAACCAAGAAGAATCATTTTCAACCAAAAAAGAGAAAATTTTCAACCAGAAAAAAAAAATTTTCAACCAAGAAGATTAATTTTCAACCTAGGAGCTAAATTTTCTACCACAAAGATGAATTTTCAACCAAGAAAGTTAATTTTAAAATGTGTAGTTAAATTTTCAACCAAAAAAGATTAATTTTTAACAAAATCAACGAATTTTCAACAAAAAGAAAAAGAAATTTCGATAAAACAATTAATTTTGAACAAAGTAGTTAAATTTTCAACCAAAAGCCATAAATCTTCAACCAAGAAGATTAATTTTCTACCAAAAAGATTAATTTTCTATCAAAAAGATGAATTTTTCACCAAGAAGATTAATTTTAGAATAGTAGTTAAGTTTCCCACCAAAAAATATTCATTTTTAACAAAATAAATGAATTTTCAAACAAATAACTGAATTTTCAACTCAAAAAGATCAATTGTCAACCAAAAATAAAATTTGTAAAAACAATAAAACGAATTTTCAACAAAAAAAAAAAGAATTTTCGATGAAAAAAAAATTTCAGAAGAACAAAAATAAGAAAATCAGGAAGATTAATTTTCCACCCAAAAAGACTAATTTTCAACAAAATACATGAATTGACGACCAAATAGTTCAATTGTCAACAAATGAGATGAATTTTCAACTGAAATGATGAATCTTCAACCAAAAAAATAAATTTTCAAAAAAAATTTAAACTTTTAACCAACTAGTTGAATTTTTTACCAAAAAAATTAATTTTTAACCAAGAAGATTATTAATTTTAAACCCAAGAGTTGAATTTTCAACCAAGAAGATTAATTTTCAACCGAGGATCTAAATTTTCTACCAAACAGATGAATTTTCAACCAAGAAGATTAATTTTGAAATTAATAGTTAAATTTTCAACCAAAAAAGATTCATTTTTACAAAATAAATTAATTTTCAAACGAACAACTGAATTTTTAACTAAAAATAAAATAGTAAAATTTTTAAAAACAATAAAATGAATTTTCAACAAAAAAAAAAGAATTTTCGATGTAAAAAAATTTCAGAAGAAGAAAAATAAGAAAATCAGGAAGATTAATTTTCCACCCAAAAAGACTAATTTTCAACAAAATACATGAATTGACGACCAAATAGTTCCATTGTCAACAAATGAGATGAATTTTCAACTGAAATGATGAATCTTCAACCAAAAAAATTAATTTTCAAAGAAAAAGTTAAACTTTTAACCAACTAGTTGAATTTTTTACAAAAAAAAAATTAATTTTCAACCAAGAAGATTATTAATTTTAAACCGAAGAGTTAAATTTTCAACCAAGAAGATTAATTTTCAACCGAGGATCTAAATTTTCTACCAAAAAGATGAATTTTCTACCAAGAAGATGAATTTTCTACCAAGAAGATTAATTTTGAAATGAGTAGTTAAATTTTCAAAAAAAAAAAATTCATTTTTACAAAATAAATGAATTTTCAAACAAACAACTGAATTTTTAACTGAAAATAACATAGTAAAATTTTTAAAAACAATAAAATGAATTTTCAACGAAAAAAAAGAATTTACAATTTTTCAAAATTTCAGAAGTAGGAAGTAGGTTAATTTGCAACCAAACAAGATAAATTTTTTACCAAGAAGATTAATTTTTAAACAAGCAGTTACATTTGCAACCAAGAAGATTCATTTTCAACCAAAAAAGGTACATTTTCAACAGCAACAAAAAAATTTTCAATAAAGAAGATTAATTTTCTACCGAGGAGCTAAATTTTCTACCAAAAAGATGACTTTTCAACCAAAAAGATTAACTTTAAAATGACTAGTTAAATTTTCAAGCAAAAAAGATTAATTTTTAACAAAAAAAAAACGAATTTTCAACAAAAAAAATAAGAATTTTCGATACAAAAATTTTAGAAAACAATGAATTTTGAACAATTTAGTACAACTTTTAACCAGGTAATTGAATTTTCAAACAAAAAAATTAATTTTCCCTCAGGAAGATTAATTTTCCACCCAAAAAGCCGAATTTTCAACAAAATACATGAATTTACGACCCAATTAAACTTTTAACCAACAAGTTAAATTTTTTACCAAAAAAATTAATTTTCAACCAAGAAGATTATTCATTTTAAACCGCGGAGTTAAATGTTCAAACAAAAAAAATGAATTTTCAAAAAAAAAAAAAAAATGAATTTTCAACCAAGAAGAATGATTTTCTACCAAAAAAGACACATTTTCAACAAAATACATGAATTTTCAAACAAATAATTGAATCTGCAACTGAAAAAGATCAATTGTCAACCAAAAACGAATTGTCGACAAGTGAGATAAATTTTCAACTAAAATTATGAATCTTAAACAAAAAAATGAATTTTTAACAAAGTAATTTAAGTCTCAACCAAGTAGGTTAATTTGCAACCAAAAAAGATAAATGTTTTACCAAGAAGATTAATTTTCAAACAAGTAGTTAAATTTTTAACCAAAAAACATAAATTTTCAACCAAGAAGATTAATTTTCTACCAAAAAGATGAATTTTTAACCAAGAAAGTTAATTTTAAAATGAGTAGTTAAATTTTCAACCAAAAAATATTCATTTTGAACAAAATAAATGAATTTTCAAACAAATAACTGAATTTTCAACCGAAAAAAATAAATTGTCAACCAAAAAAAAATAGTAACATTTTTAAAAACAATAAAAGGAATTTATAAAAAAAAAGAATTTTCGATAAAAAAATTCAGAAGAAGAAAAATAAGAAAATCAGGAAGATTAATTTTCCACCCAAAAAGGCAAATTTTCAACAAAATACATAAATTTACGACCAAATAGTTCAATTTTCAACAAAGAAAATTAATTTTCAACTAAAATGATGAATCTTCAACCAAAAAAATAAATTTTTAACAAAAAATTCAAACTTTTAATCAACTAGTTAAATTTTTCACCAAAAAAATTAATTTTCAACCAAGAAGATTAATTTTCTACCGTGGAGCTAAATTTTCTACCAAAAAGGTGAATTTTCAACCAAGAAGGTTCTAACAAAAAGAAAAGAAATTTCAGAAAACAGTGAATTCTGAACAAAGTAGTTAAATTTTCAACCAAAAAATATAAATTGTCAACCATGAAGATTATTCATTTTAAACCGAGAAGTTACATTTTTAAACAAAAAAAAAATGAATTTTCAAACAAAAAAAAAACGAATTTTCGAAACAAAAGTAAAAATTTGTTAACAAAATGATTAATGAATCTTCAACAAAGTAATTGAATTTCTCCAATTAAAAAAAAAACTGATTTTTTCCCCAGGAATGTTAATTTTCCACCAAAAAGGCGAATTTTCAACAAAGAAAATTAATTTTCAACTAAAATGATGAATCTTCAAGCAAAAAAATAAATTCTTAACAAAAAATTTAAACTTTCAATCAACCAGTTAAATTTTTTACCAAAAAAATTAATTTTCAACCAAGAAGATTAATTTTCTACTGAGGAAATAAATTTTTATCCAAAAGAGATTAATTTTCTGATCAAAATGATAAATTTTCAACAAAATATATGAATTTTAAAAACAATAATTGAATTGGCAACTGAAAAAGATCAATTGTCAACGAAAAACAAATTTTCAACAAATGAGATCAATTTTCAACTAAAAATATGAATCTTAAACAAAAAAATGAATTTTTAACCAAAAAAGATAAATGTTTTACCAAGAAAATTAATTTTCAAACAAGCAGCTAAATTTGCAACCAAAAAGATTCATTTTCAACCAAAAAAGATAAATTTTCAACCAATAAATATAAATTTTCAACCAAGAAGATTAATTTTTAACCTAGGAGCTAAATTTTCTACCAAAAAGATGAATTTTCAACCAAGAAGATTAATTTTAGAATGAGTAGTTACATTTTCAACCAAAAAATATTCATTTTGAACAAAATAAATGAATTTTCAAACAAATAACTGAATTTTAAACTAAAAAAGATCAATTGTCAACCAAAAATAAAATAGTAAAAAAATTAATTTTCAACCAAGAAGATTATTAATTTTAAACCGAAGAGTTAAATTTTCAACCAAAAATGATAAATTTTCAACCAAGAAGATTATTAATTTTAAAACGAGGAATTAAATTTTCCACCAAAAAAGATAAATTTTCAACCAAGAAGATTAATTTTCAACCGAGGAGCTAAATTTTCAACCAAGAAGATTAATTTTCAACCTAGGAGCTAAATTTTCTACCAAAAAGATGAATTTTCAACCAAGAAGGTTAATTTTAAAATGAGTAGTTAAATTTTCAACCAAAAAAGATTAATTTTCAACAAAATAAACAAATTTTCAACAAAAAGAGAAGAAATTTCGATAAAACAAATTTCAGAAAACAATGAATTTTGAACAAAGTAGTTAAATTTTCAACAAAAAAAAATAAATTTTCAACCAAGAAGATTAATTTTCTACTGAAAAGATGAATTTTCAAACAAGAAGAATAATTTTAAAATGAGTAGTTAAATTTTCAACCAAAAAATATTCATTTTGAACAAAATAAATGAATTTTCAAACAAATAACTGAATTTTCAACTAAAAAAAAATCAATTGTCAACCAAAAGTAAAAAAGTAAAATTTTAAAAAACAATAAAACGAATTTTCAAAAAAAAAAAAAGAATTTTCGATGAAAAAAAAATTCAGTAGAAGAAAAATAAGAAAATCAGGAAGATTGATTTTCCACCCAAAAAGACAAATTTTCAACAAAAGACATGAATTTACGACCAAATAGTTCAATTATCAACAAATGAGATAAATTTTCAACTGAAATGATGAATCTTCAACCAACTAAATTTTCAACAAAAAAGTTAAACTTTTAACCAACCAGTTAAATTTTTCACCAAAAAAATTAATTTTCAACCAAGAAGATTAATTTTCTACCAAGGAGCTAAATTTTCTACCAAAAAGATGAATTTTCAACCAAGAAGATTAATTTTAAAATGAGTAGTTGAATTTTCAACCAAAAAAGATTCATTTTTAACAAAATAAATGAATTTTCAAAGAAATAACTGAATTTTCAACTAAAAATAAAATAGTAAAAATTTTAAAAACAATAAAACGAATTTTCAACCAAAAAAAGAAATTTCGTTAAAAAAAAAATTGAGAAAACAATGAATTTTGAACAAGGTAGTTCAACTTTGAACCAAGTAATTGAATTTTCCAACAAAATAAATGAATTTACTGAAATGATGAATCTTCAGCCAAAAAAAAATAAATTTTGAACAAAAAGTTAAACTTTTAACCAACTAGTTAAATTTTTCACTAAAAAAAATAACTTTCAACCAAGAAGATTATTAATTTTAAACCGAGAAGTTAAATTTTCAAAAAAAGAGATAAATTTTCAACCAAGAAGAATGATTTTCTACCAAAAAAGATACATTTTCAACAAAACGGTTAAATTTTCAAAAAATAGTTAAATTTATCACAAAATAGTTAAATTTCCAAAAAAACAAAAATCTAACCAAAAAGGAAAAATTATACATAAAAAATAAATTTTTAACAAATAAGTTAAATTTTTAACAAAAGATTTCAATAATTGAAATGATATTATCAGTCACGTCTTATGAAAGAAAAAACATTACTTTTTATAGAAAAAGTTCAAGACTTACAAAAAATAATTATTTTAACAATAGTTTTTCTTATTGAATTTTTCCTTTCTCTGGTCTCTGATCGTCTTTTATAAAGTGGTTGAATATTAATCAATCACGACTTATTTTTTCGAGAAAAAAATTCCCTACAACTCCACTCATTCCAATTTTATAAATAAGTGAATAATCTTCAAATACAGTTATTTGTTTTAAAAAATGTTTTCGTTAAAAAAAATAGTTTAAACTATTTCAGCCATTAAGGAGCAATTGTAAAAAAAACATTCAATTGCAAAACATATTTTTAAAATAAATTTTTGTTGTAAGTTAAAATTTTTGTTATTACAATTTTTTTTTTAAAGCACATCATCAGTAATATAATTTTTATGCTTAAAATCATAGAAAAACTAATTTTTTCAAAGTTAATTATCAAACAAAATGTAATAGCAAATTCCAAGAAAACAAGACAACAAGTTCATTAATTACCAGAAAAATTTTCAATACAAAAAGTTCTTCAATTTCTTTCCTTTTAACCGTTTTATTTTTGAATAAACTATTTCCCACGGAGGTTATTTTTGGCCTGGAAATTTGAATGATAGTGGGAAAAACAATATCATCGAATGACAAAGCGAAATTTTTTTTATTCAAGGCTTACAAAACCTTATAATAATAAATGTTCAGATTTACGTTTCTAAATTGAACAATTTGAATTTTTGGGCTCAAAGATTAAGTTAATTTTCAATTTAATCATTAATTTTATTTTCGAAACAAAATAAAGCTTACGAAAATTTTTGTTCCCGAAATTTTAAACCCCGAATTTCCAAATTCCTGGAAATAGTAAATTTCCGAATTTTTAAATTCCCAAAAGTAGTCAATTGACAAATTTTTTAATTCCTGAAAAGATGAGAAAATCAAGATTTAATAGTATACTTGAGAGTAAATAACCGATATAAAATAAATAATTATTCTTACAGAAAATACTATCAACATATTTTTTCGTTGTAATTTAAAAATTTGGTAATTTACTATTTTCGGGAATTTGAAATTTCGCCAATTTACTATTTTCGGGAACTTGCAATTTTTGGAATTGACTTTTTTCGGAAATTTGAAAATTGCGCAATTTATTATATTAGGCAATTTATTATATTAATTATATTTTTATATATTATAATTATATATAATTAACGAAACAGAAACTGTCCGAAAAATGAAAATTTGCGAGACAAACAAACTAGAGAAAATATTTGTTCCCAAAATTTTAAAACTTGAACTTTAAT
Source organism: Andricus curvator (assembly GCA_932195095.1). NCBI lineage: Eukaryota > Metazoa > Arthropoda > Insecta > Hymenoptera > Cynipidae > Andricus > Andricus curvator. Next base: position 13,661 of record CAKNYM010048295.1, read on the forward strand.
TCCCCAAAAATAGTAAATTGGCGATTTTTCAAATTCCAAAAAATAGTAAATAGCCAAATTTTCAAATTATAGCGAAAAAACATGTAATATTTTTCTTCTTTTAGAATCTAAAAGAAATATTACATTTTTTCTAAAAGAAGAAAAGTATCACATTTTTTTTCGCTATAATTTGAAAATTTGGCAATTTACTATTTTTCCAAATTTTCAAATCATAGAAAAGAAAATGTAACATATTTCTTCTTTTAGAATCTAAAAGAAGAAAAATATTACAATCTAAAAAAAGAAAAATATTACATTTTTTTCGCTGTAATTTGAAAATTTGGCAATTTACTATTTTTTGGAATTTGAAAAATCGCCAATTTACTATTTTTCTGACCTTAACATTTTGAATGTAACAATTTTGGGAATAAACAATTTCCGTGGTTTTATTTTTTTTTCGGGAATTTAAAATTTCGGAAGAAAACGGCAAAAAAAAAAAATATTCTAAATAAATAATTCTCGAAATTAGAAAATTGGCGAGAATTTAATTTTCAAAAATTAGAAAATTCCTGACAGTTCATGTTACTGATTTTTAAAATTCCCGAAATAAAATGGCGGATATTATAAAATATCCGTTAAATAATAAATTTAATATTTATTTATTATTTAAATTTTGTTTTAATTCTTTAGATTTAGCAATATGCGGAAATTTTTAATTTTTAGTAATTTTATCATTTCGAGAATTTTTCATTTCGAATATATTCTTATTCAAGACTTTTCTTCTTCGGGATTGTTCAGTCGTCTCGATTAAATTGAAAATTTTAATTTAAAGTTCGTGGAATAGAACAATTCAAAATTTAAATTCCCGGCACTATAAAATTCCTGAAAAAGAAAATTTCGAAATAGAAAATTCCCGACAGAAAATTGCCAAATTATAAAATATCCAACAATGAAATTGCCAAATTTAAACAATTGACAAAATTATTCTTTAATAAATATGATTTATTCATTAAAAATACAATAATAAAATATTGTGATTAAAGACCAATTTTTCAATGTTCAATTTTTTTAAATTATAGTTTGAATATTTCATTATTGAATTATTAATAAATAAATCAGATTCAATAAAAAAAATTAATGGTTTTATTTAGGGAATTTCTAAACTCGGGAATATTATTATTCTGGAATTTTCCAATTTGGGCTTTTTTATCATTTAGAAAATTTTACAGTATCTGGGAATTTTATTTTTTGGGATTCTTCATTCGTCTCAATTGAAAAATTAAAAAAATTTATATCTTGAATAAAGGAAATAATATTCATTGAAAAGAAATTTTTTTAATTGTTCGAATTTAGGAATTTTCTAGTATCGGGAATTTTAGTGTCAGGTATTTTATAATTCGGCAATTGTCTGTCGGGAATATTATTATTCTGAAATTTTTGAATTCGGCAATATGTATTATAAACTGTTCGGGAATTTTAATATTCGGGATTTTCATGTTTCAGCAGTTTTCTGATTTTGGAAAATTTCGAAAAATTTCTTTTTTTGGGAATTTTACAGTGTCGGGAATTTTATTTTTCGGAATTTTTCGTCGTCCCAAAAATCCGAGGCTTTCAAACGTTCAAAAAATTGTTTAATGTATTTATTTAAAATTAACCAAAGTCAATTAAAACAATAAAAAGTTCTTGAATTTTTTATCTTGAAACTATTTCCCATGGAGGGTTATTTTTGGCATGCAAATATGAATGATAGTGGTGAGAAAAAAAAACATAATCTCATCGAACGACAATGCAAAAACGAGAAGGAACTCTCTCGCGTCGTCGCGACCGCAAGGGCCGAGACCGTCCAGTAATTTACGACAATTACAAAGTGAGGTCATCTACGAAGTTTACGAGATGCGTCGACGCGGCAAATTAATTCAATAAATTCCTCCCTGGACTGCCGCTCGCTTATCGCTATAAGCGACGTCAAACTTCTCCGGAGAAAATAAAACCTTGATTCCTCGGCTAAACTGCTCATCAAACTAATTTTTTTATAGCAACCAAAAGGTGTGAAAATATCTCTTTTCTAAACAACATTCTGCGAAATAAAACAAAATTCAATCCTGAATACCAGTTTCCACTCAAAAAAATAAATTAACTCCTGAAACTATTTCTATTTCACCATGAAATTCGTTGAAATTGAAAAAAAGAATCTAATGATCAGTGATCACGTAAATCAAATTTGGCTGCATCAAACTTATGTTGTACAAATGTGTTTTTTTTACTATCAAATTCTTAGAAATTATGAGAAAATTTTAACGATCTTGTCGCTATACGCGACATCAAACTTCTCCGGAGAAAATAAAACCTTGATCCCTCGGCTAAACTGCTCATCAAACTAATTTTTTTATAGCCACCAAAAGGTGCGAAAATCTCTCTTTTCTAAACAACATTTTGCGAAATAAAACAAAATTCAATCCTGAATACCATTTTTCACTCAAGAAAATAAATTCACTCCTGAAACTATTTTTATTTTACCATGAAATTCATGGAAATTAAAAAAAAATCCAATGATCACGTTTAGAAAAATCAAATTTGGCTACATCAAACTTATGTTGTCCAAATGTGATTTTTGTTACCATCTTGGAAATTGAAAAAAAGAATCTTATGATCACGTTTGGACAAATGAATTTGGCTGCATCAAGTTTATGTTGTCCAAATGTGACTTTTTTGACTAATAAATTCTTAGAAACTATGAGAAAAATCTAAGGATTTAAATTAATTTAATAAATTCCTCACTGGACTGACGCTCGCTTATCTCTATACGCGACGTCAAACTTCTCCGGAGAAAATAAAACCTTGATTCCTCGGCTAAACTGCTCATCAAACTAATTTTTTTATAGCCACCAAAAGGTGTGAAAATATCTCTTTTCTAAACAACATTTTGCGAAATAAAACAAATTCCAATCCTGGGTACCATTTTTCACTCAAAAAAATTAATTAACTCCTGAAACTATTTTTATTTTATCATGAAATTCTTGGAAATTGAAAAAAAGAATCTAATCACGTTTGGACAAATCAAATTTGGCTGCATCAAGTTTATGTTGTCCAAATGTGTTTTTTTTTACTATCAAATTCTTAGAAATTATGAGAAAATTTTAACGATCTTGTCGCTATACGCGACGTCAAACTTCTCCGGAGAAAATAAAACCTTGATCTCTCAGCTAAACTGCTCATCAAACTAACTTTTTTATGGCCACGAAAAGGTGCGAAAATCTCTCTTTTCTAAACAACATTTTGCGAAATAAAACAAAATTCAATCCTGAATACCATTTTTCACTCAAAAAAATAAATTAACTCCTGAAACTATTTTTATTTTAACATGAAATTCTTGGAAATTGAAAAAAAGAATCTAATCACGTTTGGACAAATCAAAGTTGGCTGCATCAAGTTTATGTTGTCCAAATGTGATTTTTTTTTACTATAAAATTCTTAGAAATTATGAGAAAAATTTAACAATCTTGTCGCAACACGCGACGTCAAACTTCTCCGGAGAAAATAAAACCTTGATTCCTCGGCTAAACTGTTCATCAAACTAATTTTTGTATAGCCACCAAAAGGTGCGAAAATCTCTCTTTTCTAAACAACATTTTGCCAAATAAAACAAAATTCAATCCTGAATACCATTTTTTACTCAAGAAAATAAATTAACTCCTGAAACTATTTTTATTTTACCAGTGCTCAAGTAAAAGTTGGCATCCTTTAGAACTAAGGCCCTAAAGGAACTCTTTATGAGGGTTTCTTTTTAGTTCATTGATATCCGATAGGTGGCCATTGGCAGGTGCCGGCGTTTTCAACTGCGCATGTGCCAAAAAGCGCGGGCCGATTGAAAATTAATAAATACTATGAATAACCATACAGATAAATATTAACAAACGTTTTTTTAATGCTTTTTTAAAACAAATTGAATTGAATAATAGAAATACTTAAAATTCTTTTTAAAAAAATAATATTAACTTAATGTTGAAAGTGGATACTATATCATTTCAAATAGTACCGCGCTTTTTGGTACATGCGCAGTTGAAAACGTCTTAAAATAACCTTAAAATTTGTCAAATTCTTTTAAATCTTGCTATATCCCGTAAAATCTTTTAAATCTCTTTAAAATTTCTTGAAATCGTTAAAGATACTTCTTCTTTTGAAATACCTTAAAATTATTGAAATCGATTGAAAAATATTGGACTTTTAAAACGCCCTGAAATATTTCAAATTCTTTTAAATCTTTCTCTATCCCTTGAAATATTTAAAATCTCTTTGAAATTCCACGGAATGTTTAAAATACCATAAAATCATTAGAATCCTTTTAATTTGAAATCGATTGAAAAATCTTGGAGTTTCAAAATGGCCTCAAATCTTTCAAATTCTTTTAAATCTGTCGATATCCAGTAAAATCTTTTATATCTCTTTAAAATTTCTTGGAATCGTTAAAAATACGATCAGATCTTTGAAATTCTTTGAAATACCTTCAAATTATTAAAATTGATTGAAAAATATTGGACTTTCAAAATGCCCTGAAATATTTCAAATTCTTTGAAATCTTTTTATATCCCTTAAAGTTTTTTATTTTCTTTAAGATTTCTCACAATGTTTAAAAATACCATAAAATCATTGAAATCCTTCAAAAAACCTTTAATTTGAAATCGATTGAAAAATCTTTTTTTTTTTATATACCACTTTCCACAATTTAAATTTTCACCAATCACATTTAGACATCAAATTTATGTTGTCCAAATGTGATTTATGGATTCTTGGCTTTTCTATACCATTTTTTACTTGAGAAAATAAATTAACTCAACTTTTTTTATTTTACCACGGAATTCTTGGAAATTAGGACAAAATAAAAAATCCAACGATTCCTGTTTTCTTTTAAATGTCCCTGAAATTCGTAGCTAAATTTAAATTTTCAGCGTTAAAGAAGAATATAAATTTTGATTTATTCTGAATTCAATTTGTTTAATTTGGACTATTTTTATTTAAAAAATGTAGCGAGTATATTGAAAATTGATACCAATTTTTAGTTAAGAAAATAAAATTAACTTCTCAAGCTATGTTTATCTTACTACCAAATTCTTCAAAATAAAAAAACAAGATTACAGCGATCGCAATTAGCCAAATGAGATTTGGACAAATAAAATGTAGCACAAATTAAATGTTGACAAATCAGATTTGTAAATATCAAATTTTTCTTTTCCAAATGTGATTATTAGTTTCTTGCTTTTTTTTTATTTTCCAGAATTTCATGGTTAAATTTGAATGTTGGACGTTAAAAAAGAATTTACATTTTGAATTTAATTTCTTTTAGAGACTATATTTATTTCAAAGATATATAGAAAATATTGAAAATTAATCAAATTTTTACCACTTTTCACTTAAGAAAAAAGATTAACTCTTGAAACTATTTTTATTTTACTACGAAATTCTTGAAAATTAAAAAAAGAACAAAGCATCCAACGACCAAATTTGGACATATCAAATTTGTATCATGCAAATTTAATTGTTCGATTTTTTTTTTAAATATCCAACGTACTTAAATTTGAACGTTGGACGTTAATGAATTTGAATTTGAATTTATTATTAATTAAATTTCCTCTATTTGGACTATTTTTATTTAAACGATATATCGAGAATATTGAAAATCAAGGAAAGTTTTACAAGAGGGAAAAACAAATTTAATGAGACTCAAGGATCGTTAAAGAATCTCTTAACCTTTTAGCTACCAACTGCTTTTAATTTTTTCGCAATAATTTATTAGCGCAAAGTTTAATCGAGATTTTCGTAAAAGGTGTTGGTAGACTTTAAACGTCAGCAACAAGTCCATTATTATGCTGCAATTATGCCGGTGGCACCCGCATGTTTCAGGAACATTCGTATCAATCTTATCGTAGTATTTTTTCATGTCCTCGCTTTTAAAACGATCGATCGCGACCATGGAGTGACACTGAAAGTCTCCCAGAAGTACACAAAAACACAAAACAATTTTTGAAAAATTTAAATTTTTTCATTTGATAACTGTTTTTATGCCTTCGCTTTTAAAACTATGGATAGCGACGCTGAAAACACGAAAGTGACACTAAAAGCTTCTCAGAAAATTGAAATTAAAAAAAAAACGAAGTGTCTCCGTCCCGAAATCCCCTTTTCCAACTCCCCCAATTATTCGGGACTAGATACAGCCAACAATAAAACAATGTTTCAAATTTATGATGAAGTTAAAAATGTGTTTGAAAAGCTGAAATTCAGGGAATATTTTTCACCCCAGGGTTCGAGTTCCAAACGGTTACAGATGGTACCCAGTGGACATAATTTGTATAATCAAGATTAGGGTTTTGACCTCTCGAAAGTCTGAACTTTGAGGATCAGGCAAAGTAGTTATTCTGCCACTAGAGACCATGTACATGCTTCCTTTGGGTTCTGACAAACATATGGTATCCACACTAAAGGCCGACATCTCGATCGTTTTGCTGCCCATATGGCACGCCCGTTTCCAGTCCTGTTTCGTCGTTTTAAGACTTTAGAGTCGATTTTATATATTCTCGTGTATGTATATAGCCACGTATGGCACGTTCTCCCTTCTCAGGAAACCTCACATCTATTTGTAGCTGGATAATGTCTCCAGACTTCCAGACCACGAGACCGCGAATACCTCCAGTCCAGACGAAACATGAAACTCTAAAAGGATTCCAAACTTTTTCAGTTTAAAACTTCAGATTTTAGCTCGAATTTGAGTCTTACCAATTTTCCAAACTATTCAAAAACTAATCATCCCGAAAGAAATTCAATTTCGAGCTCTTCTAAAAAGACACATAGTTGGAATTTCCGGTAACACATGGCAAATGTAGTTTCCGTTAATGGAGTGCGATTTTGGAATAGCATATGTATAAAGTCAATGGATGTCACGTGACATGCAAGAAGTGTCTCCTGGCAAAGTGGTTTCTTGCTGGATGAGACGCGAGTGTTATATTTTCGGATGACAAACACGTGTCCCAAAGGCCTAAGTTACAAGAGTTTCTACTTGCGGGCCACTTCCTCTCACTATCTGTCACCACGTGCATCGAGACGGTGCGGGAAGACGTGCCAAGTAGACGTTCCAAGTGCATAAAGACGCACGTGGTCCCCCACGTGGACACGAGTCGCGACATCCGTCTCCACCCTCATAAACACGATCCTTTTGCATATTTTTCCTTTCAGAGAATACTTTCAATAGTGCAAAACAATTTCCGTTTCCCTCCCTAAACAAATACTCCCACAAAGTTCTACTCTTCCCATTTTGTGCGAACTTCTATATTTAGCGATGATCATGAACTCTATTTCAAGAACCTACGAAACAGGATTGACTTTGACCCACCAAGAGATCAAAATCGCACTTAATTAGAGGAACAGACAATCCTCCCAGAGATTAGGGAACCATAATTACCAAATCCCACGAGACTTTTTTTTAACCCTCTTCCTTTCCAAAGACCCATTTCCTCTTTGAATCAGTCTCGTGAGCCTAAAGTTAAGACACCGTGAGATTAAACTTACCATGCGGTTAGACGTGCGTCAGTCGCTGAGCGTGAGGTTGGGTATGGTGAACCATGCGTCCCTGTTCCTGTTCCCACCAGCTGACGACGTCCATAAATTCTCCATTCTCGGATACCTCATGTTTGTAGTAAAGCGCTCCCGAAAAGGGTTCAGGACTCGTGGTATAGATAACTGTTGCTGCACCTTCTTCCGGGATCAGTGCCTCCGCCCCAATTTCTGTTGTTCCACTATATGGCGATAAAACAGCCCTCTGGGGGTTTTCTTCATTCTGACAGAACTCGTTCTTCACGACAACAGGTGATGATGCTGACGAAAAGCGGGAAAATCCACCCCTTGAGTCATTTGGTTCGACGTTCTCCTCATCCCCAGCTGATGGATAGTAGTCACAGGGAGAACCTCTTCTTCTTCTGGCTGTTGAAGTTCTCAAGTTTGGTGACAATCTGCAAGAAGTAAAAATGTTAAGTCTAAAAAATGCATCTAGATATTCTAGATAGATCTAAATCTGATAAATCATACCTAAGAGCCAAGGATGTCCTTCCATGTCTTTCCCTATCCTCATCATCCTCCTCGTCCAGAAGGTAATCCCCATCCTCCTGCTGTACCTCATCCTCCAAACAAAGTCTCTCCCCCGACCCATTATGAGTGCTAGAGGAAAGAACACTTCCGTTTGGCGATGGAGCCATGGCAACCATCCCTTGTTCCATTCCTGCATTAGGATCATACTCCAAACCATCAGCTTCAGCCAACATTCTCTGGAGTCCCCTGATGTACTCAACAGCCATTCTCAATGTCTCCACCTTGGACAATTTTTTTCCCCTGTCCCCATATCCAGCAGCAACATGACTTGGAATATGCGATCTCAAGGTGGAGAATCCATTATTCACCTGCTTCACCCTATTCCTCTCCCTGGCGTTGCGTCTTGCAACCGCCACTGGTGGCGGTTGACCATTCTTCCCATGCTTTTTCAGCCTTGTTGGGTCGTAAGGCGGCAAAACATTCGCCACTTGCTGCTGAACAACACTCGTAGCACCACTGTTAGAACTGTTCACCACAACACCACCATTCATTGGCATACCCGAATTATTCACGAGGACACTCTTAGGCGCTATCATTTGCGACCTGTTCCCGAGGATGTTGCTCTCGTTGTCCTGCAGGGTTCGCAAGAGCATGAGCTGATCCCGATCATTCCCGGGGATTTGTACTCTGTTGCAGTAGACTGTGACACCCATTGTCGTCATTTTGGATTTTGGAAAATAATAAGGAAACTTGGGAAGTAGTTTAGGAATTCAGAATCCGAATAAACCGAGCAACCGAACCCAAAAGTTCACTGGGTCAGGGAATTTGCCTCATCTTCCGGAACTTTTAGCTACCGGACACGGAAAGAGGATTATCACTTCACTATTTTGCATCACCAGTCTAAAAACCACTCAAGGCACTACCGATTTTTGGGCTTCAGTGGTTTTTGGCTACACTAGTCCTAATTTCACAAAACCAACTAGTACCACAACTCCGTAACTATCAACACTACAAATTCCGGGTTTTTGACGACTTTATCAAAACTTTCGGGTATCACTCAATTTGGATTCGCGTTAATCGGACGGCGTGCTACGCACTGCATGGCGTCCACATTGAGAATGAGCGTGGACATCCGATAGATGGGTTGGGTTTCAGCATTTACTGGCACCCGAGGGAGAGCAAGGCAGAGGGAGAATGGGTGAAAGAGAGAGGGAAATATTGGGGGAGAAGATGTTTTGTGGAGGGGGTTGTGAGCACGCGCCGGGCGGGTAGTGCCTACGGCGGGAGCTAGCAGCCCTCGTTTCCTCATCGCCCTTTTCTCCCCCTGAGGGGAAACGAAAGCGCCATATGCCAGGAAAAGAACCGGGCGCGTGTAGGTAGGCACCCAAGAAATGAAGCTGAACTGAATTTGGTCGACTCTACTAATGGATAGGTAGATGGGTTAGCGAATGGATTTTCCCTCGTGATATGCATGATTTTACAATTAAGGAAGCTGGGCCACTCAAAAGGACACCTGTTGACTCAAATCAAACGGGACTGGGGATGATCGAGTTTGCCATTTGATACCTAATGGAATTATTGCATGAATTGGGATATTAGAGGAATAAAAAAGAGGATGTAGCCTTTGTCAATTTGGGGGATATTGGCCATATTGTGCGGTAATATTTTTAGGATGATGAATTAGGTGGAAGCATGAGAGAATAAAGGTAATAAAGGGGGAAAGGTTTCTAGTCTTTGTTTCGAAATTGGAAATATGTTTTTGGTAATTGTAGGTTCGAATGAAAAATTGTCTAATCATTTTTGCTGGTTCTGTTATCTAGATTGTTGAAGGGGTTCGGGTCTAATTTTATTGAAGCATTTCTTTTTGGATTTTTATTCTTTGCAATATGAAGTAGGAGGATTATGATCTCGTTATCGTTCGGAACATGTAGATGTTATAAATCGACGTCAAGTTGATACGAACCTATTCATCAGTAGCCATTATCGTACGAGAGTAGGATGATAGCCAGGAGACATTTTGTTGTTATCCAGAGCTTCTAGGCACGATAAAAAAATCAGCAGATCCTCCGACCGATCTTGGCGAATAAATTTGTTTCGGCATTTGCATTTTTCGGGCACCCTTTCTCTAGGCTTGATAGGATCTTTATAAAAAGGATACGAAGTGTACATTATAATTGGGCTGTAGCAAAGGACTAGCCGCCACAAAGGTGATTGTGTTCTTCGTTCCTGGGATTTAAAAAAATTTTCTTATGTACAATTTCATTTCCTCTGAATTATAATTCTATATAAAAAATAAAAAATCCCAAATAATTTGAATCTGATTGCAGAAAAATTTTTAGCCTTAAACATCTCTTTCACATTTGTGGTCGATGATATTTTCTCGGATATTTAAAAAAATTGAAATTTCAATATTTTCAATTTTAAATAAGGACTTTTGTGACGTAGATTGAAGCTCAAAATTGAAAACAGTTTGCTCCTCTATTTTTTATTTAAAAATGGTTGATGAGATACTCAGATTTTCGTATTCAGTCTTTCTCTACAAAAAAATTCATAAACTTGATTTAATACAAATATTTAATAACTAAAACTAAAAATTGTTCAATTATAAAATAGAACATAATAAATAAAATACTTTTATTTTATAATCATATTTTTCACGTTATTTATTATTTATTTATTATTAAACCAACTCTTTAATTTTTTAGATTCGGATATTTTTCAATCCGAAAATTTTATTCTTTGTAACTTTTCTGTCGCCCTTTTTAAAGAATGATTCAACATTTTCCAAATATTTAAATTTAACTCCATTTTTTAGTTTAAAAATTAAATATTTTAACATAATTAAGAGCAAAAATGTTCAAAGAAACTTTTGGACATTTCAAAAAAGTTATGAGTGAAATATAATCTTGATTTCCAATAACCAAATTTTGAATCTTCATAACATATATTCGTTAAAGGGTAAAACTTTTTTTTTCATTTGAGAATTTTGAACAAAAGATTATTTATTTTTGAAAATACAATAAGCCAGGATTTTCAAATATTCATATTAAAGAATTAAAATTTAGACAAAAGTGGTGGAAAATTTTATTTTGTTTATTTCTCTATAACAGAATGCGTTTTCATTCAATAATATGAAAATAATTATTTCAATGATAAATTTTCAACCTGAAATAGAATAGTTATACTTGTTGAATAAATAAATTTTTGAATCTTAAAAATAAACAAATTTTCAACAAAATAGTTAAATTTGCAACTGTAGAAATTGTCAACCAAAATAATTATTTTTTCACCAAGAAGACTAATATTCTGCCACAAAAGAAAAATTTTCAACCAAACAAGTAGCAGTTAAATTTTCGGTTCAAAAAATTATTTTTCAACCAAAAAACAAGAATTTTCAACAAAATAGTTTAATTTTTCACCGAAGAAAATAATTTTACAACAATAATGATAAATCTTCAATTAAAAAAATAGTTACGAAGTAATTAGTGTATTCTTTGGCCAAAAAGATTAATTTTCAACCATAAAAATTAATTTTATACCAAAAAAGACGATTTTTCAACAAAATGCATGAATTTTCAAAAGAAAAAAATATGTTTTCAGCCTAAAATAGAATAGTTATATTTTCATTCAAAAAAATTAATTTTTGACTGAAAAAACAAATTTTCATGAAAATAATTCAATTTTGAATAAAAGAAATTCATTTTCAACAAAATACATGAATTTTCAACTAGAAAAGATAAATTTCCAACAAAATATGAAAAAGTTAGATATTCGGTTGAGAAAATTAATTTTAAACCAAATATAAAACGAATTTTCAACAAACAAGTTGAATTTTTAACTAAAAAAAAAACATTTTTAACTGTATTATGTCTATTTTCAGTTAAAAAAATCAATTTTTTACCAAAAAACAAATTTGTAACAAAATAGTTAAATTTTTTACGAAAGGAAATAATATTTTTATCTATAATAATGAATCTTGAATAAAAAGAAAAATGAATTTTGAACCAAATATTTGAAATTTAGCCCAAAAAGATGTATTTTGAATCATGAAGATTAATTTTTGACCGAAAAAGATGAATTTTTTAATCAAATAGTTGAAAATTAAATTAAAGAAGATACATTTTTAATCAAACGCCGAGTAGTTGAATTTTCAGTTAAACAATAATAATAAAAAATAATTTCTAGAAAATAGTTTAATTTTTTACAAAAAAAAAGAATTTTCAACAAAATAGTTTAATTATTAACAAGAAAAAAGGAATTTTCAACTACAATGATGAATCTTCAATTTAAAAAATGAATTTTGAACAAAATAGTTGAATTTTCTACCAAAAAGATGAATTTTCAACCATCAAGATTTATTTTTAACAAAACACATGAATTTGCAACAGAAAAAATAAATTTTGCACCCAAAACTGGAATAGTTATATTTTTATTTACAAAAATTAATTTTTGACCAAAAGAAACAAATTTTCAACAAAATAGTCAAATTTTTTATCAATGAAATGAATTTTCAAATAAAATGAGGAATCTTTAAACAACAAAATTAATTTTCAACCACGAAGGGTAATTTTTTACCAAAAAGACGAATTTTCAACCAAAACTGGAATAGTTATATTTTTATTTACAAAAATTAATTTTTGACCAAAAATAAACAAATTTTCAACAAAATAGTTAAATTTTTTACCAAAGAAATAATTTTCGACTAAAATTAGGAATATTTAAACAACAACAAAATTAATTTTCAACCACGAAGGGTAATTTTTTACCAAAAGGTCGAATTTTCAACCAACTACATTGAATTTTCAACTGAAAAAGATAACTTTTCAACCTTAAAAAGAATAGTTATATTTACAGTTGAAAAATTAATTCTTAACCATAAAATAACTATAAACCGTAAAAAAAATTTTTTTCAACAAAGTAGTTTAATTTTCAACGAAAGTAATAAATTGTTTACCAATAAGATGAATTTTTTCATTAAGAAGATTATTATTCTACCAAAAAAGACGAATTTTCAACAAAATGCATAATTTTTCAACCTAATAGTTGAATTTTTAACTTAAAAAATCATTTTTCAACCATACACCGAGTAGTTAATTTTTTAGTTAAACAAAATAGTTAATTTTTTAACCAAAGAAAAGAATTTTCAACTTTAATGCTGAATCTTAAAAAAAAGAATTTTGAATCAAATAGTTAAATTTTTGACCAAAACGATGAATTTTCAACCATACAGATTAATTTTCTAATAAAAAGACGAATTTTCAAAGAAAAAAGAGAAATTTTTATTTAAAAAATTAATTCTCAACCAGAAAGAAAAAAAAATTTCAACAAAATAAATGAATTTTAAATAAAAAAGATTCATTTTTAACCAAAAATGGAAGAGTTATATTTTTAGCTAAAAATTGATTTTCAACCAATTAAAAATTAATTTTCAGAAAAATAGTCAAATTTTCGACAAAAAAAGAAGTTTTTGAATTAAAATCATCAACCAAATAAATGAATTTTTAGCAAAGCAGTCTGAAATAGAAAACAGTTGAATTCAACCAACAAAGACGAATTTTCAACAAAATAGTTGTAAATTTTTAATAAAAAAAAGATTATTTTTCAAGCAAGCAGTTGCATTTTTAGCAAAAACATAATTTAAAAAAAAAGATGAATTTTCGGCCAAATAAGATTTTTCAGGCAATAAAAAAAAATTTCATCCAAGATGTGAAATTTTCATTCCAAGAATATGAATTTTCAACAAAAAAGTTAATATGTCACAACAAATATTTGAATTTTTAACCAAAAAAGACGAATTTTCAATCAAAAACATTGACTTTTTATTTTCTCCCAAAATTGTCTAATTTTGAACAAAATAATCAAATTGTACATTTATCCTCTAAGTTTATAAATAAAATGCAAATATCTTTTTCAAACTCAGCATTTTTATTTACATATTTAAGTATAGTCTGTAAAATATGTTGATTAATAAAAATACTTTTCGGATTTTCCAATTTTTTTATCAATTGGACCTTTTCCTTTCTTTTCAAATATTGATAAAATTCGCGTGTCAAGTTTTTGAAATTGAATTAAACAGTCTCAATTAGACTGCGCTCTCAAAAATTGTAAACAAAATTTACTACCGTGCAATAAAAAACGCAAAGTTTCAGTTTTAGTCATGAAAAACCAAGACATAGCCCAAAAAATCAGAAAATCAGGACACCAATAAAAAATCAGCTCGTCTCTTCACTCCATGAAAAAGGGTTTGGGATTTAACCCGCGGAGAAATCTGACAATCGCTTTTTCATCCTACGATTCCTGTTGACATAATGAGTTTAGGTAGAGAAGAGAAAAATATGCCGGAAGAGAAAAATATTCCGGAAGAGAAAAATATGCCCGAAGAGAAAAATATACCCGAAGAGAAAAATATTCCCGAAGAGAAAAAATATGCCCGAAGAGAAACTGAAAATCCGGAAAAATATGCCGGAAGACTACAGAAGATGAAAAGATGCTCATAAATGAAAGCCTCAATAAAATGAACAGTGCCTAAAATAAAAAGTACCCCAATTCGAAAAGGGGAAGAAGAGGATGGAGTTCAAGGACGGTTAGGAAGTGTTCTCGTAAACTGATACATTTCCCTTTTCACTATTGCTACTTTAGCCAATATTTCCTGATTGACAATGAGGCAAAGTGGTGTAGGTTAGATCGTAGATATGCCCATGTTCCTCAGGAGTACCAACTACCAATGGGGGAGCCCTGGCCGGGAATGAGTGGCCGCATGTGCGATTGAGCCGCATGTGTGATTGTGTGCGTAAGTGCGTAACGTGAGAGAGAGAGATGAGAGTGATAAAAGAGAGAGAGAGGAGAGCGTGCGCATTGGTCGTGCACACGTGCAGAGGCACGCGTCGTCTAACAAAGGGCCCGCACCGGCGCTGACGATGCAGACCCGCTTTCCTATATGTTCCCCTCGATTCGGCGATACCCGATGCTTAACTGTGCGCAACACGTTTTCGAGCACGAACCACGCGTTGAAATTCGCCAGCAGTACTCTTCGATTAATATAAATTCCCCTCCCCACTTTATCAGGTGTCTCATGTCGCCCAGAAGTGATTTCAATGTCACACTTTGTCGTCAGGAATTCTGGATGGAGTTGGGAAAATCGATTTTTTGTAAGAGAGGGAACTCGAATCGAAAAAGAGTTGCTTTATTGTTCTAGAGCAGGACTTTTCGTTTGCGAAACACACCCTATGATGTCATTTCGGTTCAAAAATGTGAGAGATAGACTCGTTTTTGTGGATCGCAAATGTAGATACGGTCTTTTTTAATTATTTTTGTCATAATGGTATAATCAGTTATTGTATGGAACAAAATAAGTGATTTTAGTCTCACACTTTGTCATCAGGAATTCTAGATGGAATTGGGAAAATCGCGTTTTGTAGGAGAGGGAACTTGAATCGAAAAAGGGTTGGTTTATTTTTCTAGAGCAGGATTTTTCCTTTCCGAAACGTATCCTATGTTGTCCTTTTGGTTCGAAAATGTTAGAGCTAGACTCGTTTTTGTGGATCTTAAATGTAGATACGGTTTTTTTTTGTTATAGTGATTTAATCAGTCTTTGTATGAAACAAAATTAATAGTAATAAACGAAGTGATTTCAATGTCACACCTTGTCGTCAGGAATTTTGGATGGAGTTGGGAAAATCGATTTTTTGTCAGAGAGAGAACACGAATCGAAAAAGGGTTGCTTTATTGTTCTAGAGTAGGATTTTTCCTTTGCGAAACACACCCTATGATGTCATTTCGGTTCAAAAATGTGAGAGATATACTCGTTTTTGTGGATCGCAAATGTAGATACGGTCTTTTTTAATTATTTTTGTAATAATGATTCAATCAGTCATATTGCCTCAAAAAATAATAATAAAAGTTATTTCATTGTCACACTCTATCGTCAGGTATCCTGGATGGAGTCTGGAAAATCGATTTTTTGTAGGAGGGGGGACTCAAATAAAAAAGGGTTGCTTTATTGTTCTAGAGCAGGATTTTTCCTTTGTGAAAGGTACCCTATGATGTCATTTCGGTTTAAAAATGTGACAGATAGACTCGTTTTTGTGGATCTTAAATGT
The DNA here is from genome assembly GCA_932195095.1 of Andricus curvator. Lineage (NCBI taxonomy): Eukaryota > Metazoa > Arthropoda > Insecta > Hymenoptera > Cynipidae > Andricus > Andricus curvator. The sequence continues at coordinate 29,812 of CAKNYM010048295.1, forward strand.
ATATACGGTCTTTTTTTATTTTTTTTTGTCATAATGATTTATTCAGTCATTGTATGGAACAAATTAATAAAAAAATAAAATAAATGATTTCAGTGTCACACTTTCTTGTCAGGAATTCTGGTTCGAGTTTTAAAAATCGATTTTTTGTAGGAGGGGGGACTCGAGTCAAAAAGGGTTACTTTATTGTTCTAGAGGAGGATTTTTCCTTTGCGAAACACACCCTATGATGTCATTTCGGTTTAAAAATGTGAGAGATAGAATCGTTTTTGTGGATCCTAAATGTAGATACGGTCTTTTTTTTTTTGTTAGAATGATTTAATCAGTCATTGCATGGAACAAAATTAATAAAAAAATAAAATAAATGATCTCAGTGTCACACTTTCTCGTCAGGAATTCTGGATCGAGTTTTAAAAATCAATTTTTTGTAGGAGGGGGGACTCGAATCGAAAAAGGGTTGCTTTATTGTTCTAGAGCAGGACTTTTCCATTGCGAAACGTACCCTATGATGTCATTTCGGTTCAAAAATGTGAGAGATAGACTCGTTTTTGTGGATC